>ONZH01021843.1:0-41522 GCA_900303285.1 Rhinella marina
ACCCACCATTATGTCTCCTTGCACCCCCTCCCCCATGTACTACTGCACCACCATTATTGTCCATATACTGCACCCACCATTATGTCTCCTTGCACCCCTCCCCCATGTACTACTGCACCCACCATTATGTCTCCTTGCACCCCTCTCCTTGCACCATATACTACGTCTCACCCTCCACCACCATTATGTCTCCTTGCACCCCCTCCCCATATTACTACTGCACCCACCATTATGTCTCCTTGCACCCCCCTCCCCCACTATGTACTACTGCACCCACCATTATGTCTCCTTGCACCCCCTCCCCCATGTACTACTGCACCCACCATTATGTCTCCTTGCACCCCCCTCCCCCACATTATACTCATATGTCTCCTGTGCACCCCATTATGTTCCACCCCTTATGTCTCCTTGCACCCCCTCCCCGCTTGCACCCACCATGTACTACTGCACCCCACCATTATGTCTCCTTGCACCCCCTCCCCCATGTTACTACTGCACCCACCATTATGTCTCCTTGCACCCCTCTGCCCCATGTACTACTGCACCCACCATTATGTCTCCTTGCACCCCCCCATGTACTACTGCACCCACCATTATGTCTCCTTGCACCCCTCGCCCATGTACTACTGCACCCACCATTATGTCTCCTTGCACCCTCGCCCATGTACTACTGCACCCACCATTATGTTACTCACCCACCATTATGTCACCCCCCTCCCCATGTACTACTGCACCCACCATTATGTCTCCTTGCACCCCCCTCCCCCATGTACTACTGCACCCACCATTATGTCTCCTTGCACCCCCCTCCCCCATGTACTACTGCACCCACCATTATGTCTCCTTGCACCCCCCTCCCCCATGTACTACTGCACCCCACCATTATGTCTCCTTGCACCCCCCCTCCCCCATGTACTACTGCACCCACCATTATGTCTCCTTGCACCCCCCCCTCCCCATATACTACTGCACCACCATTATGTCTCTCCTTGCACCCCCCTCCCCCATGTACTACTGCACCCACCATTATGTCTCCTTGCACCCCCCCTCCCCCATGTACTACTGCACCCACCATTATGTCTCCTTGCACCTGTTGGTGAACCCACCATATTTACTGTTGTGCCACCCATAAAACTTACCTGTAGAAAGGACCTACAGTGGCTGAATGTGAGACGCAGAGAGAAACAAACTGGTGGCAGCCGTGTAGACCAGCGAGGCTAAACTGAATAAGACGCGCCTACAATCACGTGACTTGAGGAAGTCACGTGACCTCGTGACGTCAGGAGGTCCCTTTACGGTATGGGATTTAGACATTACCGTTCTGTGTGTACTAGTAGGACGGCAGCCATTTTATTTCTCCCAATGATTTCTCCCCAGACAAAACGAGCCATTATAACTAATGAAAGGTATTTGGGAATATATTTACAATAAAGTAATATTTACATATTTTCATTTTCTTAATTCCTGGAGAACCCCTTTAACTAAATACCTCCGAGGCTACCAGTGAACCCAGCCTATGAGTGAATGCAGCTGAAAAATACGCTCTACCCACAGCCCAACCTACATACAAAGATATCAGTCTCATCCTAAATTCCTGGCTGGCGCCTACCCCAACACACGTTTCAGTGCTACATTCTTTTTTGGTTTTATAAATCTCTGTATGTAGAGAACATGGAGGGAGATTTATCAAAACTGCTGTAAAGGAAAAATGGCTTAGTTGCCTATGGCAACTAATGAATCCTCCTTTCATTTTCACAGCTTCTTTGGAAAATGAAAGGTGGAATCTGGTTGGTTGCTATGGACAACTAAGCCAGTTTTCCTTTAGCCACTTTTTGATAAATCTCCCCTCATCCTATTTTCTAAACAAGCGCCGAAAAATAACTGACCTAAAACCATGTACACTGCCGGTCAAAGAGCCTGACCGCTATCACCCATGCGCAGCGAGCTTGTGTGGAGCTGTCCCCTTTAAGACCTATGGAAATCAGACGATAAGGCGTGGCCGGCAGCGGTGACGTCACGGCCAGGCAGGGATACCGGTGGATCAGCTGCCGGTGTTCGCAGATCCATGGCTGCTCTCAGGAACCTGTCAATGGTAATTGGGGCGGCTGTGGCGGCGCTGGGGTCGGTGCTGTTCATCGCTTGGAACCGTTACGTGCCCGGCAGGAGGAAGTGGCGGCGGACGGGCTATGAGCTGGAGTATCGGACGATGTGTGATCAGGTGAGCCCTGCGGCTGCATGGATTGGACAGAACCCCCGCCCTAGGTAACAGGTAGCTGTGCTAGGCAGTCACATGCGGTTTACCTACACGGGCAGGGACCTCCACTCTCGGGAATGCCCGGAATCCCCTGCCAGTTACTAGTGCCGAGTCCTCACGTGACCCTCCTGGTAGTCAGAGAAACCTATCAGCGTCCAGTAGCAGGGGCTGACCCGGAGTGCCCCCCCCCCAGCTAGTGTAAACTTACATTGTGTATGCGTGTGACAAACATGACCCATAACTCCATTGGTCAGCCTGACATTTAAAATGGGTCAGTAAAGTGAATTATATGATGAGTATGTTTCTGACACTTTAATTATCGGTGTTAAAGGGGTTGTCAGGTTTCATGATGTTGATGACTAGTGTTGGGTCATAGATCCGAAGTCGATTTGCTTAAACAGTTCGTTTTAATGCTGTCTGGAGACCTGCTTCCGTACATATTAAAACGTATTGCTTCCATGGACACAGAATATTCATTTCTGCATCTTTAAAAACATTTAAAATTCAGAATTCTAAGTGGTCTTTTATACCGAGGTACCAGCTAGTACCAAACCCGACTTTGGATTGTTACTTTTAAAATGAATACCAAATTAATTCACCGAAGTTTCCTGTGACGTTGGCTATGAATTTTGCCTCCAGAAGGTAATACATTTTATGCTGCATTAAAAAGAAGTGTTTGAAATAATCTACTACAAATCTATGATCGTTATAGGTCATTGTTACCATGAACGTGGACAACCCACTTGATATTGTGCCCAGGAGATTTGGCTCTCCACATCTACAATGCAGTGGTGACCATACACCATAGATGGCGCTCAGCCAACGGCCTTCCCCTGAAACACATGTACACAGGTGCGTAGCTATAGGGGGTGCAGAGGTAGCAGTCGCTACCGGGCCCAGGAGCCTAAGGGGGCCTAAAAACCCTTGTGCTGCATAAGAAGACACACAAAGCACTGAGGAAAGGGGGGCCCAAGATGAACTCTTGCACCAGGGCCCATGAGCCGTTAGCTACGCGCCTGCATGTACACTTGGCTCCACAGAACATGCATTCCTTCTCAGTACAGATATTCTGCTGCTCTGGTGGTAACTTATCAATGGCTGACAGGTGGCGAGCCCCCATCGTACTATCACAGTCACTTACTACGGTATCAGAGTGGTTTACAGAGCGAGGGGAGGATGTTACCCCCCATGATGGCTGCCATGGCAGCTTAACCATAGCCCCTGGGTCAGCCTTCATAGTACACCTACTGGGCCCTGTGTTAAGCTTACAGGCAAAGTGAATGGAGCGGCAGCCATGCTTGCGCAGTGTACTCTCCATTCATTTCTGTGGGACTTCTGAAAATAGCAGAGTACCCTCACTTGGCTTTCTTCAGAACTCCCATATAAATGAATGGCGAGCACACTGCGCATGTGCGGTACGCCCTCCTTCACTTTTGGTGGCTTGTTTTAGAGATAGGTGGGACCTGCACCTCTCTGACTTTGGCATATCCTAGCGATATGCCATCAATGCCCCAGATGACACAACCTCTTTAAAGGGGTTGTCTCACGTCAGCTAATGGCATTTATCATTTAGAGGAAGTTAATACAAGGCACTTACTAATGTATTGTGATTGTCCATATTGCTTCCTTTGCTGGCTGGATTCATTTTTCCATCACGTTATACACTGCTCATTTCCATGGTTACAGACCACGCTGCAATCTATCAGTGGTGGTTGTGATTGCACACTATAAGAAAAAACGCCAGCTTATGTGAGCTCCCATGTTCCTGGCCACCAGATAGGCTGTCACTTTTTCCTATAGTGTGCAACCACGACCACCACTGATGGATTACAGGGTGGTCTATAACCATGGAAATGAACAGCGTATAATTGATGGAAAATGAATCCAGCCAGCAAAGGAGGCAGTATGGACAATCACAATACATTAGTAAGTGCTTTGTATTAACTTTCTCTACATGATAAATGCCCCTTGCTGAAGTGACATAACCCCTTTAAGGCACGACTGGTAGAATTTCTTGGGCTGGTTTTATGGCCCTGCATACATTCCATGCTTCAAGGTTAAAGTATAAGTACAGAGAACATGGAGTGATGGCAATACAGCAAAATGTCTCCTGCCAGCCACACCTCAGCCTACATCTAACATGACTGCACCCAGTACCCAGAACACACCTTAGGTAGAAGTAGGTTGACCCCTTTCCCTCATTTGGACGTCCAGATTGCATGTAATTTAACACAATCCAATGTACAATCAAAAAGCCATTTGTACTCCATAATGGTACAAAAATAACTCCAGCTTGTCTTGCAACAAACAAGCCCCGCAGTCAACAAGAAAAATAAAATTATCCAACATCTTAAAAAAATAAAATGAAAATTACACAATGAAGCCAAAATAAATTTGACGAAATTCAAATTCTGAAAATTGCCAATTTTTCCAAATTTTTTGTAAACTTTGTTTTCTTTATACATAAAGGTAAAACTTCAACTCAAATTCACGACTAACGTGAAGTATAATGTGTCACCATAAAACAGTCTTAGGGCTCATGCAGACAACTGTGTTGCATTCTGCATTTTGCTGAATGGAAGGGCTGGTCCCTAATAGAACAGTCCTCTCCTTGTCCGTAATGCGGCTATAATAGCACATGTTCTATTTTTTTGCAGAATGGCCATGCTGACAAGGAATGCACACAGTCTTTTCCCTTTTATTTATTTTTATTGAGGCCCCATTGATGTGTGCATGAGCCTAAGAATCCCTTGGATCAGTAAAAGTGTTTGAGTTACCAGATAAAATGACACGTCGCATTTGAAAAACGGGGCGCTGGCATTTGGTCCAAACTGGCTTTGCTGGAAGGGGATAAAGATCTTTCTTCGGATTATTGGACGAAAATATTTAAAACAGCTGACTTCCTTTCAAATTATAATGGTCTATTATCAGTCGGCTAAAACTATCTTTCGTTGTTAAGGTGTGATCAAAAAGTCCTACATACCCCACAATATTGCTGAAAACTAAAGATCACCCTGCAAAAGATGAGCCCTCCCACAGGTCTGCAGACATAAATATAAAAAAGCTATGGGATCAAAATATGGCGATTAAAATAGAGCACTTTTTCCATAGTTTTTTTTTTTTTTTTTTTATAAAGTATGACCTCCATTGAGACCATAGATAATCCCCCCCCCCCATGCCACAGATCAGCGCCACACAGCAGATGAGCCCCCTGCCTCACAGCAATTAAAATTAAAAAAAAAAAAACAAAACCTTGCCTCTCCTGTTCCGGACGCCACAGCTCCTTACCTCCAGTTCTCCTCCTGCCGTTGGCTGTACTGTGACCCAACGAGCACAGAGCGCCCTCACACTGTGCACAGCCACAACACAACCGACGCTGACAGCAGAGGACCAGGAAGAGGTGAGTACAGAGCTCTGGTACTAATGAGCGCTTCCATAATGGAATCTCTCATTAGTATTCACCCCATAAGACTCAGGGACACCCCCCCACACACACACACTTTTGGGGGGGGGGGGGAATGCGTCTAATGGGACTGTAATCGCACTGACCAAGAGAATGAATGGTAAAAGTCAGTCTTACCACATAGTTTAGCACAAGGTTCCATCCGCTGCGTAGTGGCTATGCTGGGATACGGCAGCTGTGCTCCTGTTAAAGTGTATGGGAGCTGAACTGCAGTACACAGCCAGAACTACACCGTAGACAGATACTGATCCACTGACAACTATACAGTGGACAGGAGGCTCTAAGGCACGAAAATCCCTTTAAACCCCACAGTGACTGTAACAAGTTAAGGCCCTACATGGAGCGAATATTGTACAAATCGCTCGTTTCTCATCCATCGTGATGTTTAACGGTCCATAAAATATGGAGTTGTCTATTTGCTAATGATCTCATACATGCCTTTTGACCAAGCATCTGTCCCCCACCTTTACATGTAATAACAAGGAACTATTTAAAAGCAAATGAGCCACGACCGCAAGTATGAAAGATTATGTGTATAAGAAGTAAAATTTTCGTTAACGATTCACTACATCTTCGATCGTTTATCATAGTCAGTATGGCTAGAGGCACTCTGGAATTTTTTTTCTTTGCCTCTATAATGCAGGATATGCCATTATTAAAGATTAAGATAGAGGTTCTTGTGTACGCCTGTTTTATTTGATGTGCCATTTGTGGGTTGTCAGCCATCGCTATGCCCCCCCCCCCCCAAAATGTTTTTCCTAATGAATCCTACATTTTCCAGCATGCCTGGCTTTACAGGGGCAAAGGAGGCAGAGAGTCCTCTGAGGGCAGCCATGACAGATTGGTGACACAACCGCTGCCCCCTCACGCTGCAGGGTCTCCAGTGTGAAGCTACATCTCCTAGAACTACACTGGAGAGTCAGGATACATAGTTAGTACAGACAAGTATTGAGAGTTAGGAGATTTATATAACTGCAACTAATCACAGTATACACTTGCCTCCTATATATCTCCACCCCTGGTCCTTTAGATAGAAGAGACATTATATCTTCAACAGAGTACAAGGATATACAGAAGAACATGGAGGGTGGTAAGGGGCCTGAGAGCTGTCAGGAGGGATCTGATTTGTTATATCATGCTGTAGTGCAAAGGAAGTTAGTAACACCGGAGAGACAGCGTTCCTCTTTATACCTCTTTTTATATAGGCTGGTTTCACATGAGCTAGTGTCACGCTCCAGTGTCAGCATTAAACTGATCTATAAAGCTATGTAACCCTTAGGCCTCTTTCACACGAACGTGACGGATTAGGTCCGGATGTGTTCAGGAAAACTCGCACCATTTTGCAAGCAAGTTCAGTCCGTTTTGTCTGTGATTACGTTCAGTTTTTTTTCTGCACGGGTGCAAGGCGTTTTAAAAAAACTGAAGGTTTACAAACAACATCTCTTAGCAACCATCAGTTAACCCCTTCGCGACCAGCGCCGTACATGTATGGCGCTGGGGCGATGCGGGCACATGGCGCCCGCTCGCGGGTGCGGCGGGCGTCATGGCCGGCAAGTCTCTGCTGTTTCTAACAGCAGAGACTTGCCGCTACCTACTCCATCGGCGGCGTCTTCCGGGGTGACTAGATGCCGTGATCACACGTGATCACGGCATCTAGTTGCGTCTAAATCCGGAAGCGTTCGCTTCCGGGTGGTGTACAGACACCCCGTGTGGCCAATCGGGGTGTCTGTACACCATATGAAAACTGTAATCCTCGCTGGTGAGGATTACAGTTTTCAAACTGCAATTCTTATTCTGGCCACTAGATGGCAGGCCAGGATAAGAAATGAGCAATTCATGGTTTTCTGAGTCTATAAAACCCAGAATTGCTCATAAAGAAAAAAAAAAAAAAGCCACAATATATAAGCCCATATTTGAGCTTTCTAATAGTACAAAAAAATTTTTAAAAAAATGTTAAAAAATATATAAAAAATAAAAAAGATGTAAAAGTTCAAATCACCCCCCTTTCCGTATAAGTAAAAAATAAATACCTAAATAACAATAAATATAGACATCATGGGTATCACCGTGACCGAAAACGCCCGTACTTTTAAAATATTAAAAAAAAAATTCCAATACGGCGAATTGTGTGGCGGAAAAAAGCGTCCAAATGGCGATTTGCCGTTTTTTGTCGCTTTTTTTTTCTAAAAAAAATTAAATAAAAAGTGATCAAAAAGTCATACACACCCCAGAATGGTATCAATAAAAACTTCAGATCGTCCCGCAAAAAATGAGCCCCCATACAGCTCTGTACACATAAATACCAAAAAGTTATAGGGGTCAAGATTTGACAAGGAAAAAAAAAAAAAAAAAGGGGCAACTTTCTAATTAGTTTATCACTATGAAAACGCAGGAAAAACTATACATATTAGGTATTGCCGGATTCGTACTGACCAGTAGAATGAAAGTAACGGATCAGTTTTAATGCACATCGAACGCTGTAAATAAGAAACCCGTAGAACTGTAGCGGAATAGCGTTTTCTTTGCAATTTCACCCGGTTTGGAATTTTTTTCCCGCTTCCCACTGCACCGTATGCAATATTAAATGGTGGCGTTGGAAAGTACAACTTGTCCCGCAAAAAACAAGCCCTCATACAGCTATGTGAACAGAAAAATAAAAGAGTTATGGCTGTTTGAAGGCAGGGAGCGCAAAACGAAAATGCAGAACCGAAAAAAGCTCCGGTCGCGAAGGGGTTAATCCGCACTTTTTTTTTAGGATGCAATGCCTTTTTCACTGAAGCCCCATTCACTTCTATGGGGCCAGGCTGCGTAAAAAACACAGACTATAGAACATGCTGCATTTTTCACTCAACGCAGAACTGATGAAGAAAATGCTCATGTACACAGACCCATTGAAATAAATGGGTCAGGATTCAGTGCAGGTGCTATGCGTTCACGTCACGCATTGCACCCGTGCGGAAAACTCGCTCGTGTGAAAGAGGCCTTACAGTTCTGGAATGTATTGTATAATACCGACCGCATTATGTCAGCGCTATGCAATACATTCCAGAACTCTGTCTCTTACGTGTTACTAACTTCCCCGGCAGTGCTGGAAGTTCAGGACGGGAGCTGTCGCATACCCAGGCCGAAGGTCTGGAGCGTGACACTCACTCGTGTGAAAACAGAATTAGAGTAAGGAGTCAGACTTGAGCTGACATAACCAGGTTCCAACAATTGTTACGTTTCGGATTTTGCAAGCTGAGGTTTTGTGTCTGGTCGGGAATGCATACTGACCCCATTCACAATACATTGCCCCTAAATGGATCCTAAATCCTCTGCCGTATCTCAAAACCGGAATGCCAAAACAAAAGTAACCTTAGGGCTCATGCACACGAATGCATTTTCTTTCCGTGTCCATTCCGTTATTTTTGCGGACTGTTTGTGGAACCATTCATTTCAGTGGGTCAGCAAAACAACAAAAAAAACGGAAGTTACTCCGTGTGCATTCCGTTTCCATATGTCCGTTCCACAAAAAAAATAGAACATATCCTATTATTGTCCACATAACGGACAAGGATAGTGCTGTTCTGTTCCACAAAATGCACACGGACGTCATCCGTATCTTTTGCAGATTCGTTTTTTGCAGACTGCAAAATGCTTACGTTGGTGTGCATGAACCCTTAGGCTCCATTCACACAACCGTATGAATGGGGCCGTATCTATCCGCATAAAATGCGGGAATATATGCGGCCCCATTCACCTCTATGGGGCCGGGAGCCGCAGCATGGAGCTAGCTCCGTGCCGCGGCTCTTTTTAAGCATGTCCTATACTTGTCCGTGCGCACGGACAAGTATAGGCATTTTCAATGGGGCCGCACGGCGTGTGTTCCGAGCGCTGCGGAACACACGCCGGGCGGCCCCCGTGTATTTGCGAGTCTTCAGTAATGTGGGCCCGCAAATATACGGTTGTGTGAATGGGGCCTTAGTAATATATGCTTTAAAGAGAACCTGTCATCTCCAAAACACACCCTGAACTAGAGTAAGCGGTGTATAGTGTAAATTATGCTGAATCCGATTATGTGAGTTTTATCTTCATACTCGCTTCCATTCCAACGCTGTGCTCCCACAAACCTGCAGTAAAATACATTGAGAGGACTCTTCTTTGAGTCCTCTCCATTATGTGAGTGAGCACTGGAGTCCACTGAGTGCATTTTACTGCCGGTTTGTGGGAGCACAGCGTCGGAATGGAAGTGAGTATGAAGATAAAACTTACATACCCGGACTCGATGTCACTTACACTATACAACGCTTACTGTAGTTTGGAGGGTGTTTCAGAGCTGACAGGTTCCCTTTAAGGATTATAAGAGTGTGTTCACCTGAAGGTAGTCTCATGTGGATTTCAGCACATATCACACAACCCCACTGAGTGCAATGGGAATCTGCGTTTCTGTTCATAGAGCTGTAGTTTTGAAATCTGCATCAAGAAATGACATGACTGTGAGTTAACTGTACATGGATTGGGCCCATTGGATGGAGATAATCTGCGTGTTGCCCTCCAGAATTTGTTGATGCAGATCAGTGGGTCAGCCTCTGATTTCTGCTGATTTGCCTCAATTTCTCACGAAGGGGAAGCATAACACTGTGGTTTTGCTGTGCAGTTCTTACCACCCTGTACCCATTATGTGAAGATTCATGTCATCAGGTCTTTTACTATAGATTAGGCTATGTGGACAGTAGCTTTATGAAAGACGGCAGGCTGTTCCTCTGCTGGATAATGCTTTGGAACACCAGATTTTGGCCAGACAGAAGGTTGTGCATGCATGACTTTTTGTCTGGATGAAAGCTGCCACTTATGGTGGGAATTGGTCGGCTCTTCAATGGATCCCATTATAGTCAATGGTGCTTCGGCAGATGCCAGATGTGGTGAACTTCGGCAGGCAGTCCCTCTGCTGGATTTCATAACGCCACTGTGAACATACCCTTTAGACATGAGTGATGAAGTGCGAATATGAATATGCCTCTGATCATTTGGAATCCATTGAGTCTGATACAATAATCTCACCTCTGAATTGACTGTTTAGCAATGTGTTTCCTTGTTGTTTGTCTTAACTGTTTATTTGAGACCTTGTATATTTCTGTGGGATGAAATGTAACTGGTGGGGAAACGTTTGGGGAAAGCTTTGTTCATTTTATCTGACAGACTGGACACAGAAAACATGTGTACAAGGTATTCTATGTATCTGATGATCTGTTAGGAAAGAGGTGTGTGCAGGAGAGATAGCATTATCTGTAGTTTGTCTTGGGATTCAGATTTTTTGCAGATCTGAGAATTGGCCACTCCAAGGTTCATAATAATATCAGAAAAACAAATATATGCACAGTGACCATCATGGATTGTGTAATCTAGCTACATTCCATTAGGGGGTGAAGCTCTTTGGTTAAAACAGTATAAAAGCTGGACAGTTTCAGCAAGACATTGGAGGTCAATCTGTGAGATAGACTTATCTGCATAGAATAATGTTGCTCCCAGTCGAGTCTCTGATAGTCTCGCTGACCCGGACTCCCCAGCTGATGTGTATTGCTATCAGATGATGCTAACTCAATTGGTGATGTAAGTACCTTCATTCTGGATGGAGTTAGGACTTCAGATGAAGTGTGGTTGTAATTAGTAGTTATCTTTTGTCTATACCCCTTATTGTTTGTAAGTGTTGTATTTGGTGTTATTATATTTACCTAATTGTGCTAAAAAGGACATATATTTGCCTAATTATCATTTTTCCCTTAAAATATTTACTTAATTATTTTACTATTCTTAAAGGGGTATTCTCATCTTAGACAATAGGGGCATATCGCTAGGATATGCCCCCATTGTCTTATAGGTGCGGGTCCCACCGCTGGAACCCGCACCTATATCCAGAACGGAGCGGGGAGTGCTGCGCCTGGAGGATCCCAGGTTTCCGGGGGTCCGGCCACCACCAGGCGCAGCTCCCCCGCTGCGCTCATAGAAATGAATGGGAGCGCGCAACCGCGGCCACCTCTTCCATTCATTTCCATGGAGCCGACAGAAGTAGCCGAGCCAGTGCTTGGCTATTTTCGGCGGCCCCATAGAAATGAATGGAGGGCGGCTGCGCATGCGCAGTGCGCCCTTATTCAGTTCGGGGACTCCGTTCTGGATATAGGTGCGGGTCCCAGTGGTGGGAGTCCTAGTGATATGCCCCCATTGTCTAAAATGAGAATAACCCTTTAAAGTAGTGTGTGTAGTCTCTTTAATCTGAACCTAAAATGGTATATTTGTTAGCAATACAGTGAAACGCGCTTCGGATGCTACATCCAAACTCGTTTCGCTAAAAAATTAGTTCTCATACTGTACAGTATTACAATGTACGGGCTCCGAAGAGCCAAAATAAGTTATTTACGAAGTCGCAAGACGTCATTGAATAACTTGGGTAATTAATTATTACAGTTAAAAAACCACTTCAAAATCTGCCGAGTTCGGTTCCAAGGTTTTCCACTGTAATAATCAGTTACCGACGTTCGTGCGACTTCGTGAATAACTTCGGCTCATCGGAGTCCATACATTCTAATACTGTACGGAGAATAATCTCCTTACAGTATAACAATTTTTTTTTTTTTAGCAACGTGACTTCGGATGTACCATCTGAAGTTGCTTCACTCATCTCTAGTAGCCTTATGTGGTTTGCATACAAAGCATTTTAGTATTCCTGTACTTGGTTGAACTCTGATTACATCAGGCAGCCATTTCCCTGTAATAAAGGGAGGTGGCTATCTGCCTGAGGAAGAGAAAACTGCTTTCTCCTGGGAGAATATAGTCCTACAAGAGCCTAGATGTCCTCTCCCTTGACTCTACTGTGCGACACATCTGCTTCTTGTTCTAGGAAATTCCATTTCTTGCTCGTTCTTGTCCTGTAGGCCCACTCTAACCTTCATTGTTTATTTCTTCAGCAGAACTATTTGGACCGACAGATTTTAGTGCTGGGATTGGATGGAGCAGGTAAAAGTAGTATAATCCATGCTTTAAGCACCAACACCACCAGGTCCAGATCGGCACCGACCCATGGGTTTAATACAGCCCAGATTCTCAGCCAGGGACTGAGGATTGAACTGTTGGAGGGTGAGTTTCTTCACTGCACTGAATTCCATCTAGATAAATGGATGGTGTCTTTATCTGAAGAACGGGTCCACAAAGTGAATGTGTGCTTTAGTTTCGGAAGTCCCACAGAATTGGAGAGGATGCAATGCATGCACAGTGTGCTCACCATTCACTGTTGGGCCTCGTTCTTGAGATAGGTGTGAGCCCCACCTCTGGAACCCACTTCTATCAGACATTTATGGCATATGCTATCATAATGTCCTAAATGGGACAACCCTTTTTAATACCAGCGCTCTGGTTACACAGACAAATTCCAGGAGCTGCATCACCTTCCTGGCGATCATATGATTTTAGAACAATTACATTAGAGGTATTCGCACATTATGGCCCAATAGAATATGCCATACATATCTAATAGATGTATGGCCATGTTTCCATTCACACCAGCCGCATCACCAGGCAGGACCTGCATCAGATCATTATACCATATCCTGTTGGGATACCACTAAGTGGCTTTATCTTGTACTTTTTGTATTCTAGGCTGTGGTAGACCTGGCATTCAGGTTTCTCTAGAGGTCAATTTTACCTTTATAGAAGTGAAGCTAATTCCTAATTTAAATTTTTTTTTTTTTTTTTTTTTTTTTTTTTTTTTTTAGTGGGAGGCAGTCAGAACCTTCGGTCATACTGGAACCAGTATCTTAAGAAGGCCCATATTATGGTCTTTGTTGTGGACTCTACAGATGACATACGCCTGCAGTTAGCAAGACATGAATTACATAGACTTTTGGAAGAAGCACCGCTCCTGCCCCTTGTGGTGCTGGCAAATAAACAGGTTAGTAACATATACTATATGGGCACTGCTGCGCTCCTATGCCCAAAATAACTGTACGGCTTTGACCATTTGTTGGAAGTGTGTTAATATTGTTGACATCTTTAGGACAAGCCATCCTTAGTTTATTGATGAGGGGTTGATCAGCTGAACTAAAGGGTTATGGGGCAGCTGCGTCCCTTGCATTCCTGGCACATGTCCATGTACATGGTTGTGGCTGGTCCTGCAACTTAGGTCAGCTGATCAGTCAATGTGCTGGAAGTGGAATCCTCACTAATCAAACATTGAAGGCCTATTCTAAAGTTGTACCCACCTCTCAGACTCCCCTTACACTTTCAGGTCCCTTCTGACACATAGGAAATGCCCACTCAGGCTCTAAGTGACTGGAGGGGTGCTGACTGCAGCCAGTGATTGGCTGAGCGAGCATTGAGTGTCAAGAGGGACCAAGAAGAGAAGACCATCGGGAATCTGGGGAGCATCGGATTGGGATCATCCCCCTGATGAGTAATTTACTTTTTTTTAACATCTGACTTTTTTTTTTTTTAATCTTCTCAGGATTGCAAGTCTGCTCTTACCACATCAGACATTTACACGGAGCTATCATTGCACCGAATCCATGGGGTAAGAGAAGTGACACTGCTGGGGACTAGCGCCGTGTATGATGGCTATGGAAGCAGTACCTCTTTACAGACAGTGAGATCAATGCTGGAGGAAAGGTTGCACAAAATAAAGGAATCTGAAGAAACTACAAATCATCTCCAAAGCAACCACCATAGGACATCTCTGTGAAAAGTGCCTAATGGACACAGCCAGGAATGTGGCTCCACTGAAGGATAACTTGAGGAACTCCATCTGTCTGGTGGAGAGGAAGGATCTTGGTCAGGATTGACCAGCAGCTGCCATATGTGTAATATTTGGATGCCAGAAGGCACATAACTGGGGCAGGTCCTCATTATACCCATTGGCCTTCTGGAAGGATTCTGCCGATTGATACGTAATTTATTTCATAAAGACGCTTTTCTAAGAAGGAATACGTTCTTGTGGTTATTTAATGTAAAAAAAAAAAAGTATATATTGTAAGATAACACATCTTGTGTCCATTTCAAGGCTGTACATCTCTGTCAAAACTTTCCAAGTCTTCCCAGTCACTTTTGTTGTTTACACAGAGCTGGATCTCCTGAAAGTGACAAGTGATAGAACACATCCTCTGGTTTTCACTTTCTCAGCAGTATCTTGGCTTTTCTCCAGAGCCCGAGTCATTGGTCATCTTCTCATGGTTTTGCTCTTGAGCTGAGCAGAGCTTGGTATTCAGCTAGGTGATGCTGTCTGTACAGGTTCACTTTACGCTTTATTTGTTTTGGGGTGTCCTGGTAGTAGTTTTGCTCATCTCGTGCCATTGCCTGAAAGATAGAAGAAACATGACTACACCTGAATGCATGCTGAGGGGTTCACTGATCTAAAAGGGAGCCTACACACGTGTGAAGGCACCCAAACCCTTGCATCTTCAACTACAACTTTGACTAATGGTTGGAAGACTAGACAGGATAAGCCTGCTGACAAATATTAACCAGGCGTATTTGTGCTGTGAGACCATTGTGATTATTTATCAATGTGAGGGCTGGGCGATTATTCAAATTAATACCATTAGTTTGCTATGTCAGTGTACCACAATTTTGATTTTTGCCTGGATCACACAGCAGCTTCTCATAATTCACAGGAGAGGGCGGGCAGGAAGAAGCAGTGAGCGGCTGAACTCTTTGTATGGGCAGAGTGCAGTATTCAGCAGGTCCTCCACAGTAACTCTCGGCCTGGCAAAGTACAAGGTGCACGAGCTGAACATGTCAAATCTGGGAAAAGCAAAATAAGAATGAAGGACCCAGCACCAGTCACAGTCGGGCCCACACATACGCACTGTTAAGATTGGACCCTCTGGCCATAATGGACAGAGCAGTGCGCATGCACAGGCCTGGTGGTGACCGGTGCTTGTGTGAGATTTCAAAGCCAGAGGAGGGGGGAGCGGTTATGTGGGCACATCGGAGAGGGGCCTGGCCACTTGCACGACCTAGTTTGCAGCTTCTGGATGTGGGACAAACACAATAAAGGTACTATTTCTATGTTGGGCAACTCTGCTATAATGTGATATCAGAAGTCTTAAGCACTCAAAGTAGATGACAAACTCCCTTTAAATGTGCCCACACTACTACAAAGGTGTACTCTTAAATCATCTGCAACTAGTCTGAACAGGGGTGTGTCGCCTTATACTATAGTTTGCACCAAAACTGTGCCACAATTCTGGCATCAAATTCTGTCTCAAACTGACCCAACCAGTATTTGGTATCAAGTTAGAGAAAAGTGTCTATCATGAGCCACTGTGATAAATCTGGTCCGTGTCTACACAGCTAATTTTATGCCACCTCTAGCACTGTTCCTCAACCCCAGTCCTCAGGGCCCACCTACTGGTCATGATTTGAGAATATCCCATAGAATGAATACCTGTGGTAAGTCCTGATGCATTGACACTAATTATATCTCCTGCTCAATACTAAGGAAATCCTGAAAACATTACCAGCAGGTGGACAATGAGGAACACTGAGCTAGAGGATTAGTAAATCAGCCCAGTACTTCAGTTTGGGATCATGCACACGAACATATTTTCTTTCTGTGTCTGTTCTGGTTTTTTTGTGGACCCATTCATTTCAATGGGTCCGCAAAAAAAAACAAAACGGAAGTTACTCCGTGTGCATTCCGTTTCTGTGAGTCTGTTCGGCAAAAGTATAGAACATGTCCTATTATTGTCCGCATTATGGACAAGAATAGTACTGTTCTATTAGGGGCCAGCTGTTCCGTTCCGCAAAATACATACGGTCATGTGCATGAGCCCTTTCTCTGTATGTATTAGAATGGACCCTATTTTTTTTTTTTCTTTTTTTAAATTTTAAGGCCTCATGCACACGAACGTGTGCTGGCCGTGCCCGTGCTGCGGGCCGCATACGGCGGGTCCGCAATAAACTGGCACCGGCCATGTGCAGCCTGCATCACGGATCGCGGACCCATTCACTTCAATGGGTCCGCGATCCGGGAGATGCAGAGCGGAGGCACGGATCGGAACACCACGGAAGCACTACAGTGTGCTTCCGTGGTGTTTCTGGCCATACCTCCGCACCGCAAAAAAGTAGCGCAAGCACTACTTTTTTGCGGTGCGGACCCCACTCAAGTGAATGGGTCCGCGATCCGCATGCGGTGGCCTCACGGTCAGTGCCCGTGCATTGCGGACCGCAGTTTGCGGCCCGCAGCACGGGCACGGCCGGCACACATTCGTGTGCATGAGCCCTAAGGGGAATGTTTTTCCACCACATTACACACTGCTTGTTTCCATGCTTACAACCATAAAAGCACCAGCGATCCCGGACGGCGAAGTGTGCAAGCACGGCCACTGCTGATGGATTACAGGGTGGTCGTAACCATGGAAACGAGCAATGTATAATGTGATGGAAAAATGAATGAAGCCAGCAAAGGAAGTAATATGGACAATTACAGTTAGTAAGTGCCTTGCATTAACTTGCTCTACTTGATAAATGCCACTTGCCGAAGCGAGACAGCCCTTTTAATTCTTTTGGGACATGGCCTATTTTTTTTTATTTTTCCCACGTTGCTGTGCCAATCACTGGCCTCAGCAGTGACGCGGCACATGACTGCTGGGTCACGTCACTGTTGAGGCCACGCCAGGGTACTTTAGCGTGTGCATAATACACAACAGTTGGGTTAACTAAAATCCCGGCTGTTGGAGGCAGGTATCAGATATGTAATACAACCCATAATGTATGATATTTGTGATATCCTGAGCCTGCTTCCTCCACTCCCCTGTGACTTACATGAACATCACACATAGGCAAGGGGTTATATAACTCTGGGAACCCATCCAGCATAAATGACTAGGCCCATAGTGACATAACTTTACATGACCGTATCATAGGATGTTACGCTGCTACGGGCAAAATGGCGTAGTGGTCTAAAGCCACTGGATGATGTGATTGTGAGGTATTGCGTCACTACAGACCAAAACATCACTATGGCCTAGTCATTCCGTGAGGCTGAGCCATAACAGCATTGGGAGAGGAATATTAAAAAAAAAAAAAATCCAGATTTTGCAAGTTTCTGAAGTTGTATAAAACAAGCCAGACACCTATTCAAGTATAGATTATTACAGGCTTATCATGTAATACCTTGTAATCTTCACCATAATTTTCTACCATGTGACGAACATAATGGACCATGTCAGAAGATATGGTCATTGTTTTTTTGGATGGCAGGCTGGCTGAAGCCTTCAGTTCTGAAAGAAAAAAGTAAACTGATTTCCCAAAGAAACACAATGCACTAAAACCACGTAATGCATTTCACACAGTAACTGCTTCAGTGTATTATACAGAAATCTCAGTATTTCTGTGTCAGCAGCAAGTTTCCCCTTTCAACCATGTATTTATGAGGGGTGTCATGATGCCCATTAGCACATAGTGGACCAACATGCTGCCATGTTCCAACTCCTATGATAATCAACCTGAGTGAATGAAACGACAAAAAATCCCCATACATAGGGAATAGGGCCCAGACCACAGCAACCAATCACAGCACAGCTCTCAATTTTCTAGAGCAGCTCAGGAGGTGTAAGCCGATCTCTGAATGGCTGGTGGGCAGCTCTTTCTGGTTACACATACAATTCTGTGAGTCTCCTGTACAAGTGTTTCTCAGGGAACAGTCCTGGTTCAGTGATTATGAGCACCTTACCTTGTATGACATATGGCTTTCTGACAAGTTTCTGTTCAGTACTTGTGCCCTATGAAGAAAATACAGTGAAACAAAGGGGTAATAAAAGGTCATGAATGCTTTGTGCTGGTTACTTATAAGATGCCAGCTCTGTCCTTTACACTATGTTATCTGTACTCCAGGCTCTAGCATGGTCCAGTTACTTGAACACTAGATCATTGATTCACTTGGTTTACAATTAAAAAGGATTGGCCCCTGCTTACATTTTTTTCTTGAATTGCATAATGTGTCACTAGCAGCTGTACAGGGGCCTTTCTCCCACCTCATCTCTGGTTGGAAGGTGCCCGTCCACAGCCCAGGAAAACTGCGCACAGCCTCTGCTGCCCTGTCCGCGGTCATGTCATTTAGGCCTCATGCACACGACCATGTTCGTATTGTCCGAAAACCAAGGCTCTGCAAAATATGAATGCCCACCATGTGCATTCTGCAGTTTTCTCACTCCTATCAGTAGAGATGCAATTCTTGTCCGCAAAATGGACAAGAATTGGAAATGTTATATAATTTATGGAACAGCCGCAAGGAGGCGGACAGCACATGGATGACATCTGTGTTTTTTGTTGTTTTTTTTTTTTTGGCAGTCCCCATATAAATGACAGGGCAGAGCATCCGACACCCCCCCTCCCCCCAAAAAAAATAAAAATGCATATCAGGCATGGACCTGAAACGCAGTCATGTGCTTGAGGCCTAACTCAAGACTGGTTGCCATGTGCAAGGCAGCAGCAGTTCTCCACAGTTTATAGGGGCAGCTGGCCAGGTACTTTCTAACCAGGGATGATGTAAGAAACTTTTTAAATAGTTTGTCCGATTTCCCATATTGATGACCTATCAGATCACCAGAGGTCCGACTCCCGCCTATCACCTGTATGAAGAGACCGCAGTGCTTGTCTGAGTGCTTTGTTCTCTACAACGTTTACCTGCTTGTTGTCGACATTGTAGTGGCTGTGTAGTGTAATTATACTACATGGCCGCTGTATGGCCAGCAGCGAGCAGGTAAACGTTGTAGAGAACAAAGCACTCAGACAAGCACTGCGGTCTCTTCATACAGGTGATAAGCGGGAGTTGGACCTCTGGCGATCTGATAGGTCATCAATATGGGAAATCGGACAACAGTGAGGTAAACAGTGAAGAGAATGCAAAGCTTGTATGAGAGCTGCATTCTCTTCAAACAGCTGATCGGTGGGGGTGCTGTGAGTCGGACCCCACAGATCTGAAATTGATCATCAGTAAGGGAAACTGGATAAGTACCAAAAGAACCCTTTCAGGACCAAGACAATTTTCATTTTTTGTTTATTTCCATTCCTGCCTTCCATGAGCATAACATTTTTACTTTTCTGTTCACATAGCCATATGAGAACTTGTGTCTCTTAATAGCACCATTCAACTTAACGTATTTTGTATTAAAAGAACTGGAAAAAAGAAAAATTCTGCCAATGTTTATTGGGTTTGTTTTTTCAGTGAGCGCTAAAAAAGACGTGATGACCTTATTCTGTGGAGCAATATGATTACAGAAATACAAAACATATAGAGGGAGATTTATTATGCCTGTATGTAAGAAAACCTTCCATACACTGCCGAAATTTTGCACAGCTCACTGCCTGTGCGATTACAGAATTATTACGTCACTGGGCTCGGTGCATGCCCAGTGACGTTTTTGAAGCTGTTTCCCTTCAGAGTATTGTTATCGGGCAGGCACAGGCAGTGAGCGGTACTGCACGAGATTTCGGCAGTGTATGGAAGGCATCTGGAGATGCTGTGACGTAGCGGAGGGGGGCGGCGGCCAACAGTACTGATGTGGGCGGTTACTTCTGCCCTGAAGAGGCGTGCTTGGGATCTGTAAGAAGGCAGGCTGGGCACTGGAGGGGGGCGTTACTGGGTTCTCTAGATCGATATTAACGCCCCTCTGGGCACCTTGTTTGAAAATTTGCATATCACAAAAAGTGGAATAAAAAGGAAAAGAAAGCATGAAACAAAGAACGAAGACTATACCAGGACACAAGGTATTTTATAGAACATGGCAATACTTATACTTTCATACAGTAAAATCATGTGACAGATTTCCTTGAATTTATAACCAGGCCTCCTCATGAATTAAGCGAATCTTCCAGCAGTGCAGGGTATATCGAGATTGGCGGTGAAAACACTGTTGAGCCCTGGGGACATTTTCTGCAGACCTCAGGGCGGCCAGACAGTCCGGTTTTTAGACACCTGGTCCTCTGTCTGGCGCAATGCAAGGATGGCCGGCCAGAAGTTCGTCTATTTAGTGGCTACTGAATGATTTGGTATTTCCGGTGGTTGTCGTTTTATTAAAGGGAGTCTTTCACCTGTTTTTCACCTATATAACTAAGAGCAGTGCCCCACAGAAGATTGCATACACATTCCAGAAATACCTGTGTGCACTGTGTGTCTGTATTACATGTCCAGGAAAAGCACTTTTATTCTGCAAGAAAACAGCTCCCAAGTGCCCAGCTGAAATTGAAACTAAAAACAGCTTTCTCTCCTGACTCGATTTCTAACAGCTATATCTTCTGATATACTGGATATAATGCTGGGATTTGGTATCATGTGAAAGCTTGGAATGCCAGCTTTCATAGAAGGTCAGAACCATTTTCTATCTGCTACCAGTCCCAAGATATGAGCAGCTAAAGCAGCCCTCCCCTCTTCAGTCTGGTTTGCTTTGAGCACTTGCGGCAGCAGAGCTGGGCACTTGGGAGCTGTTTTCCTGCAGAATAAAAGTGCTTTTCCTGGACATGTAATACAGACACACAGTGCACACAGGTATGTCTGGGATGTGTATGCAATCTTGTGGGGCAGTACGGTTAGTTATATTGGTGAAAATTAGGTGAAAGACTCCCTTTAAGGCATCCTTTTACAGCTGATTACATACGTTTTTTCCATGTGGAAAAAATCACAAAGTGAGTGTAATACAGTACTAGCAGTGTATGAGAATAAACAAATGACATGTTTATTTTGCTTTTTTCCTTGTGAAAAACTGACCTGCTGGATTTAGAAATCCTCTGCATGTCAATTTTTGTTTTTTCTCCAGAGACCGTTAGGCCCCTTTCACACGGGTGAGATTTCCGCGCGGGTGCAATGCGTGATGCGAACGCATTGCACCTGCACTGAATCCTGACTCATTCTTTTCAATGGGGCTTTTCACATGAGCGATGTTTTTCAAGCAGCAGTTCGCCGTTGCGTGAAAATCGCAGCATGTTCTATATTCTGCGTTTTTCACGCAGCCCTGGCCCCATTGAAGTGAATGGGGCTGCGTGAATAACGCATTGCATCCGCACGCAAGTGTGGATGCAACGCGTGATTCACTGATGGTTGCTAAGAGATGTTGTTTGTAAACATTCAGTTTTTTTTCATGCACGTGAAAAACGCATCAAAACGCTTCGCACCTGCGCGGAAAAAACTGAACGAACATACGCAATCGCAGTCAAAACTGACTGCGATTGCGTGCAGATTGGTGTGGATGCGTGCGGATTTTCCGGAACGCATCCGGACTGAATCCGTGTTGCCCGTGTGAAAGAGGTCTTAAAGGGGTTGTCCTGCCATTTATATTGACAACCTATCATCAGGATAGGTAATTCATATCTAATCAGTGGAGGTCTGACACCCGGGAACCCCGCGGTCACGCTCCACGCAAGCATTGCTTCCTGTTCATTACACTGTGCGCCGTCACCTGTGGAGCCGTGGCGTAGTGTAATTACAAGTACTGGTACAAGTACCTATTCTATGTATTGTAGTATCGTGGATGTTGTGGGATTGAAGTATTGTGCCCAGCTTCCCTGGTATGATGTCCTCTTTTTTGGGGTTGTGGAAGTGGCCATCCTACCCACAATGGGAATTATACTTACCCGATTCCCCGCCACTGGGTTCTGGCTCTGCGGGTCACCTGGCCGCAGCGGTGACATGCCACTGCAGTTAGCCATGTGACCAGTGTCAAACCGGATGTTCACGCAGGGAGACCCAGGAACTGCGGCAGAGCCAGGGGAGAAAAGGACCCGGAAACCCAGCAGTGGGTTCAGGCAAGTATGATTCCTCCTGCGGGTGAACAAACCCTTTAAAAAAGCACTCCAGGAATTTTTTGTCTATATAGTGTAACATAGGCCATTATTAAAGCAGTTTTCTGGGAGTTCAATATTAATGGTCTGTCCTCAGCACAGGTTACCAATATCAGATCAATGGGGAGGGGGGGCCTCTTCCTAGGCAAATGACATTATGGCCTGTTTGCAGCTTAGTCCCCTTCAAGCGCATGGGCCTGTGCTGCAATACCAAGCACCACCACTACAAATGAACAGCACTGTGCTTGGTATACTGTGAGGAGGCCACCACCAATCAGATATTGATTACCTATTCTGAGGCTGGAAAACACTTTTAAAGAATATAATAGAAGCTTGTGTACATCTGTTGTATATGATGTGCAATTTGTAAGTTGTCTGCCATTTTGATTCCTTCTTCCACTCAGATATGGTTCTCCTAATAAGTCCTAAATTTGCCATCATGCCTAGCTTTGAGATAGAGGGGGTGGAGCCTCACCAGACTGCACTACTAAGTCCTGTGTAAGGGCGGCCATAACAGATCAGTGACAGCTGCTGTCCCTTCATACTGCAGGGTCTCCATGTTTTCATATGTGATGCATCGTGGGCCTATCTGCCCTCCCTTCTCTTACTTGCAGGAGACCAGTGTGAAGCTACATCTCACTGGAGAGTCAGGATACACAGTTAGTACACACAGGTAATGAGAGTCAGGAGGTTTATATAACTGCAGCTAATCACTGTACACACTTACCTACTATATATCTGCACTCCTAAACCTTTACAGAGGGAAGATGTTATAGTTCTCACAAACTGACTACACTACATTTACACTACATTTTTGTAAATATTTTCTTATACCTTTCATGGGACAACACTGAAGATATGACGCTTTGATACAATGTAAAGTAGTCATTGTACAGCTTGTATAACAGTGTAAATTTGGTGTGCCCTCAAAATAACACATTAATATCTAAATCGCTGGCAACAAAAGGGAGTACATCCCTAAGTGAAAATGGCCAAATTGTGCCCAGTTTGCCATTTTCTTTCCCCGTTGTCATACGACTCGTTAGTGTTACAAGGTCTCAGGTGTGAATAGGGAGCAGGTATGTTAAATTTGGTGTTATTGCTCTCACACTCTCTCATACTGGTCACTGGAAGTTCAACATGGAACCTCATGGCAAAGATTTCTCTGAGGATCTGAAAAAAAGGATTGTTGCTCTACATAAAGATGGCCTAGGACGTGATGGCTAACCTCTAGTACTCTAGCTGTGGTGAAACTATGACTCCCAGCATGCTCCATTCATTTCTATGGAGTTTCAAGAACAGCCAAGCAAGTGTACATCTAGGGAGTTGTAGTTTTACCACAGCTGGAGTGCTAGAGTGCTAGACCATCACAGGTCTAGGCTATAAGAAGATTGCCAACACTGAGCTGCAGCAACTGAGGTGCAGCACGGTGGCCAAGACCATACAGCGGTTTACCAAGACAGGTTCCACTCAGAACAGGTCTCACCATGGTCGACCAAAGAAGTTGAATGCACATGCTCAGCGTCATATCCAGCGGTTGTTTTTTTTTTTTAAACGGACGTATGAGTGCTTAGACCATACGCTGCACACTGCATCAAATTGGTCTGCATGGTTGTCGTTCCAGAAGGAAGCCTCTTCTAAAGATGATGCTCAAGAAAGCCCGCAGTTTGCTGAAGACAAGCAGACTAAGGACATGGATTACTGGAACCATGTCCTGTGGTCTGATGAGACCAAGATAAGCTTATTTGGTTCAGATAGTGTCAACCAGGTGAGGAGTACAAAGACAAGTGTGTCTTGTCTACAGTCAAGCATGGTGGTGGGAGTGTCATGGTTTGGGGCTGCATGAGTTCTGCTGGCTATGGGGAGATACAGTTCATTGAGGAAACCATAAATGCCAACATGTACTGTGACATGCTGAAGCAGAGCATGAGCCCCTCGCTTTGGAAATTGAGCCACAGGGCAGTATTCCAACATGATAACTACCCCAAACACACCTCCAAGAGGACCACTGCCTTGCTAAAGAAACTGAGGGTAAAGGTGCTGGACTGGCCAAGCATGTCTCCAGACCTAAACCCTATTGAGCATATGTGGGGCATCCTCAAATAGAAAGTGGAGGAGTGCAAGGTCTCTAACATCCACCAACTCAGTGATGTCATAATGGAGGAGTGAAAGAGGATTCCAGTGGCAACCTGTGAAGCTCTAGTGAACTCCATGCCCAAGAGAGTTAAAGGGGTTGTCTCACTTCAGTAAATGGCATTTATCATGTAGAGAAAGTTAATAGAAGCCACTTACTAATGTATTGTTATTACCCATATTGCTTCCTTTGTTGGCTGGATTCATTTTACACTGCTCGTTTCCATGGTTACAGACCACCCTACAATCCAGCAGTGGTGGTCCTGCTTGCACACTTTGGGCACAGTTTGGCCATTTTCACTTAGGGGTGTACTCACCTTTGTTGCCAGCGGTTTAGACATTAATGGCTGTGTGTTGAGTTATTTTGAGGGCACACCAAATGGTGAGGGGCTGCTGGGAGGGTACAAATGGGTGCCAGTAATTTCAGTTATTCACGTCCAACTTCAATGCTTTCTTACAGGGAGAAAAAAAAAATGTTGCGACCACCACAAAATAAATAAAAAAAAAATTCCAACCAAATACCCAGTATTTACAGTCAAGATTATTCCTGTGTTTCTTGGTCCAGTAATACTTACTGCGTCTGCACGGATTGGGAGAGCCTTGTTGGGGTCAAAAGCAAGACCCATTTCGGCCAGATTTGAAGCTACTGACCTGGAGTCATCCCAAGCTTTTCTGATTTCATCACTGGAATTGAAACATGACATCAATTTTGACTTGTTCACATACTTTGTATATACCGCACACTACTTACAGAATCAAACACACAAAAGATAGTAAACTATGTTATGTTAATAGTTTAGTTTTATTCTGCATCTGACAATGACACCAAACATACAGTCAATGTCATTGAGAACTATCTTCAGCGTAAAGAAGGAGTCCTGGAAATAATGCTATGGCCCCCACAGAGCATGTCTGGGATTACACAAAGAGAAAGAAGGATCTGTGCAGGCCTACATCCATAGAAGATCTGTGGTTATTTTTCCAAGATGTTTGGAACAATCTCCCTGCCGAGTTCCTTCAAAAACTGTGTGCAAGTGTACCTTGAAGGATTGATGCTGTTTTGAAGCTAAAGGTCGGTCACACCAAATATTGATTGGATTTAGATTTCACTTTTGTTCATTCCCTTTGCTTTTTGTTATCTGATAAAAATAAACTATTAATACTTCTATGTTTGAGAGCCTTCTTAGGGCACGTTCACACATCCATTACTTCCATCAGTTATTGTGAAACAAAACCAGGAAAGGGAGGAAAGCTTTACATTATACCTTATCTGAGTAGGCTTTACTACTGGTTGTGGCTCTCAATAAGGGCCCATTCACACAACCGTGTGAATGGGGCCGCATCTATTCCACAATTTTGCGGAATAGATGCGGCCCCATTCATTTCAATTGCCGGAGTGTGATCTTGCCGAGCCGTGGCTCCGCAAGAAAAAATAGAACATGTCCTATTCTTGTCTGCAACAGTGGACAAGAATAGGCATTTTGAATGGGGTGCCGGGCTGCGTGTTCCACAAATTGCGGAACACACCAGTCAGCATTTGTGGTATAGCGGATCCGCAATTTTACGGATCCGCAATACCACGGCCGTCTGAACAGCCCCTAACTGATCAAAAACTGAAAACGTTTTCACAGTAATAAACAACATGTACACAGAGCTTACACTCTGTGCACCTATCACACAGGTCAGAAGACAACAGCATGTGGGTGAAGAACACTGATCTACATGACATTATAGACTTCTGTAGAGAGCTGATATCTGCAACGAGGCAAACACTGTACTGGGCATCAAAAGTGCCCTGTGTCATGGGCAGGAGTGGTACAACGGGTTGTGCTAGGGGTACACCCTCTGGACACCTAGTCCAGTGTGCCAAGCAACTGCTCTCTGTAGACTTCTATGGCAAACATCCTGTAGCCCAAGAAAACAAGAGATCAGGGGCAGGAATGACTACTGCACAATAATGAAAGCATCCAAAGAGCCTTAGCTTACTGATGTTTCCCTGCAATAATTGCAGAAATCCAAACCTCCTGGAATTAACATCAGCCCAAAAATTGTGCGCTGGGAGCTTCATGGCATGGATTTCTATGGTCAAGCAGCTGTGGAAAAGCACACGTATAAGATGGAGTGATGTAAAGCATACCACCACTGGACTCTGGAGCAGTGGAAGTGTTTTCTGTGGAGTTATGAATCGCACTTCTATCTGGCAATCTGATGAGTCTGGGTTTGGTCAGTGCCAGGAGAACGTTACCTGCCTGACTGCATTGTGCCAGCTGTAAAGTTTGGTGGAGAAAGGATAATGCTATGGGGTTGTTTTCAGGGATTGGCCTAGGCCCCTTAGTTCCAGTGAAGGGAAATCTTAAAGGGTTATACCCATCTCACACATTGGTGGCGTACTGCTAGGATATGCCATCAATGTCTGATAGGTACAGGTCCCACCTCTGGGACCAGCTCCTATCTCCAGAATGGGACATTCATTTAGAGAAAATACTAAAGCGAGTGTGATCGCCTATTTTCTGAAATTCCATAGTGGTGAATGGGGAGTCCATTGTGCATACACAGCCTCTACACCATTCACCGCTATGGCACTGCTGGAACTAGCACGCTCTTGACCATTTTTAGAGAGTGGCTGCGCATGCGCAGAATGCTCTCTTTCACTTCGGGGGCCCGATCAGGAGATAGGACCAGATCCCAGAGTTGAGAGCAGCACCTATCTAACATTGATGAGAATGCCTCTTTAATACTTCAGCATACTGAGACATTTTGGTTAATGGTATGCTTCCAACTGGTGTGGAAGAAGTTGACTGGCCTACACAGAGCCCTGACCTCAGCCCCATCAAACACCTTTGGTATAAACTAGAATGGAGAATGTGAGCCAGGTCTTCTCATCCAACTTCTGTATCTGACCTCACACATGCTCTTACAGATCAATGGGCAAATGTTCCCACAGACACATTCCAAAATCTTGTAGAAAGCAGGGCTGTGGAGTCGGAGTCGGTCACCATTTTGGTGGAGTCGGAATAAAATGGACCGACTCCGAAAATATATAATGAATTAGTACATTTAGTTCAGTGCAATAAGTGCTGAATATATTTTTATAAGAATTTGTGAAATGATGAAATGTCCTATAAATGTCTGTTCTATTCCTGATCTAAGGATTTAGGCTTTTAGTTGAGAGGACTGTGTACTGCCCTTTATGTCCAGTGCATGTTCTCTCTGCTTTATGTTTCCTCTGAGCTCATGTTTGGAGATGTTAGCTGCTCTCATGGCTTCTATCTGCTGCTGATGTAAAACACCTAGAGCCTTATGTATGAAAACTGTCTAGGTGTAGAAGTTTCTTTGTTGCCCATAGCAACCAATCAGAACTCCCCTTTCATTTCATATAGTGCTCTGGAGAAATGAAAGAGGAGCGAGCTCTGATTGGTTGCTATGGGCAACAAAAAAAGTCTTAGACCTAGACAGTTTTCATACATCAGGCCCAGAGGCGTAGCTACTGGGGGGGGGGGAGGTTGGCAGGGGAGGCGATGCTCCGGGCACAATACCTCTGGGGGGCCCAGCAGGGATGGCCTTAGTACAATCAGGCAAATACAAGTGAGCGCTTCCATTATGGAGTCTGATGGGGGCACATTAAGCCGATCTGAGGTCTGATGGGGGCACATTCTGCTGATTTGAGGTCTGATGGGGGCACATTAAGCCGATCTGAGGTCTGATGGGGGCACATTCTGATGATCTGAGATCTGATGGGGGCACATTCTGATGATCTGAGGTCTGATGGGGGCACATTCTGATGATCTGAGGTCTGATGGGGGCACATTAAGCCGATCTGAGGTCTGATGGGGGCACATTAAGCCGATCTGAGGTCTGATGGGGGAACATTCTGCTGATCTGAGGTCTGATGGGGGAACATTCTGCTGATCTGAGGTCTGATGGGGGTACATTCTGCTGATCTGAGGTCTGATGGGGGCACATTCTGCTGATCTGAGGTCTGATGGGGGCACATTCTGATGATCTGAGGTCTGATGGGGGCACATTCTGATGATCTGAGGTCTGATGGGGGCAGATTAAGCCGATCTGAGGTCTGATGGGGGCACATTATGTTGATCTGAGGTCTGATGGGGGCACAATACGCTGATCTGAGGTCTGATGGGGGCACAATACGCTGATCTGAGGTCTGATGGGGGCACATTCTGCTGATTTGAGGTCTGATGGGGGCACATTCTGCTGATTTGAGGTCTGATGGGGGCACATTCTGCTGATTTGAGGTCTGATGGGGGCACATTCTGCTGATTTGAGGTCTGATGGGGGCACATTCTGCTGATTTGAGGTCTGATGGGGGCACATTCTGCTGATTTGAGGTCTGATGGGGGCACATTCTGCTGATTTGAGGTCTGATGGGGGCACAATATGCTGATCTGAGGTCTGATGGGGGCACATTAAGCCGATCTGAGGTCTGATGGGGGCAAGGGACTGTTAGTTTAGTGATGTAAAAGCTGGGGACAGATTTCCTTTAACATAGGAGTCCCCTTTTTTACTCCTATTAATCCTATATTTTACTGCATTATGTGGTAGAGTATTTAGAGTAGGGTATGTAGAAAGTCTATTGTACTGTACTTAACAGCATAGATGATCTAGCAGTTTATATAGTCATCTTGATAATACAATATTATAACCACAACTAGTAGTATGTGCCTGTGAAGTTGGAAACGTGCGTTTGGGAAGCCACAAGTATGTCTCCCCCCATGTGCTGAACCTCTAGCTACGCCTCTGATCAGGCCCTTAGTGAGCTGTACCCAGAGAAGCCTGATAGATTATAAACTGTTTTTGTCATGACTTATCTGTACTATTGATTTTATGCAAATTTGTTTAAAGTTATCACTTAAACATGCTCCATGTATGAGGGAGTCGGGGTAGGAGTCAGGGGAAATTGAGGAGTCGGAGTCGGGGCTTTGGCTTACCGACTCCACAGCCCTGGTAGAAAGCTATATCAGGAAAGTGGAAGATGTTTTGGCTGCAAAGGGGAAGGGGCGCAACTCCATATTAATGCCTATGGATTTAGAATGGGATGTCATAAAAGCTCCTGTAGGTGGAATGTCTAGGTGTCCAATACTGTTGGATCTCTAGTTTATATCTGAATGAGGTTTTGAAAACCCTATTCACATTTATGGTAAACTGTTTGCCATGGGTGCTGGGGAAGTACCTGGCACATACACTGAATGTATCCATAGATCTCCAAATACCCAAGAGGCCAAGAGGGTTCTTTTGTTCTCCTTTGGGCAAGCATAAGCCAGTATACCTGTTGCAGTGCAGTATATATAGCTATATCTTGACAAAGGCCTCATTGTGCTGGGCTGAAACGTTGCCTTGGGAATAAACTGGTCCTCACCCATTCACATACTTTGGAGTTCTGCCTCAATTTTTGTGTAATATAGCTATCTCTCTCTCTCTATGTATATCTATTTTTTTTGTTACATGTAAGCCTATGGGCAGTGTATACCTATATGATGGTGCTTGCAATAGGAAAAAATCCTCCAGCACTGTTAAAATCCAAGTTTTATTCGGTATACATTAAAAGTACAGGAACAGGAGCCATAACAGGTTGACGCGTTTCAACATAAAGTCTTAGTCATGAGGTTATGACTAAGACTTGATGTTGATACACGTCAACCTCTTATGTATACCAAATAAAACTCGGATCTTAACAGCGAATGAATGATACTGCTGGAGGATTTTTTTCCGATTGCAAGTTTCCTGGTCTGGGAGCTCCGTGCACATGTCTTGCTAGATGCGGGTGAGCTGATGAACTTCTTATGATGGTGTAGGTTTACTATCCCCCAAGTTTCAGTCAGCATGTTTTCTGGATGGCGTGTTCCACGTGTCAGGGCGCTCTGTACAATATTAGAATGTACTGGTTCAGATAAGCCGAAGTTATTACACGACGTCTCACGAGACTTTGCGGAGTAATAACTTCATAAATTAATTTGTACTGTAAAAAAAAAAAACAAAAAAAAACAAAAAAAAAACTTTTACCAAACTCGTGTTTGGTTCCAAGGTACCACTTGGAACCGAACCCAAGATCGGGAAATTAGTTTTTTACACTACAAATTAACTTCTCAAAGTAATAACTTCAGGTCATCTAAGCCAATACATTCTAATGCTGTACAGAGCACTTGCTTCGTACAGCATTGAACCGGTTTTATGCGAATCGACTTCGGATGTTTCATCTAAAGTCGATTCGCTCATCCCTAATCAGGACATGAGAGGTATACATTCTGCTGATGTAGAAATATTCAGTTCCCTACCAGTTTTAGCCCATGGATGGATGTTCCCGTATCCTGACAGTGAACAGAGATACTGAAAATTGCAGAACTTAAAGGGCAACTGTTAGCAGATTGGGGCACCCCCCCGGGGCACCCCTTCCCCAACTGGTTACCACCCCTCTGTACCCTTACTGCAGACTGCTAGCAATTCATTCATAACTTCTAGTAGAAATAATAAAGGAATGACAGAACATACAGACATAAGAATAGATGCTCCAGAATTGTTATTACATGGGGAATGCATGAAGCTATTAAAGAGGACCTTTCACCACTCCTGACATTACTGTTTTAATAGCTTCATGCATTCCCCATGTGACAACAATTCTGGAGCATCTATTCTTATGTCTCTATGTTGTACCATTCCTCTATTATTTGCACTAGAAGTTATGAATGAATTGCTATTTGCCTTCAGTAAAGGAACAGAGGGGAGATGACCAGTTGGGGGTGTGTACCTGCACAGACTGAACATGGCAGCACTGATTGGATAGAGTGAGTCTGTGCAGGTTCACACCCCCAACTGGTTACCTCCCCTCTGTTCCATTACTGAAGGCAAATAGCAATTCATTCACAACTTGTAGTGCAAATAATAAAGGAATGGCACAACACAGAGACATAAGAATAGATGCTCCAGAATTGTTATTACGTGGGGAATGCATTAAGCTATTAAAATAGGCATGTCAAGAGAGGTGAAAGGTCCTCTTCAAAACAGGGATCAGCAACCTCCGACACTTTAGCTGTGGTGAAAGTACAACTCCTATAAAGCTCCATTCTAGGGCTGAAATGATTCATCGAGGTACTCGATGAAATCGACACAAAAAAATCCTCGATGCAGTTTAAATCACGTGGCAACAGAGGGTGAGTGAAAAAAGGCTTTCACTGACCGCTCCGTGGCCTCCGGTTGGCACCGCGCTGCCTGGCTTCACACACAGTGTCAGCGCGCGCGCTGCCTGGCGCTGTGTGTGACGTCAGGCCCCTCCCACTGCATGCTGGGAAGAAGCAGCGGTCGTCTCCTGCAGACTCCATGTCGCCCAGCAGCGTGGTGAGCGGACCCTGTCTGGTAAGGTAAGTATTGTTAAAAGAGTAGGGGGCTGGCTCATGGCACTGGGGGACATGGAGGGGTTAATTTGATTGCCCTGGGGGACATGGAGGGGCTAATGATGGTGCTGGGGGACATGGAGGGGTTAATTTGATGGCCTTGGTGTATAATAGATACACAGACTGGCAAAAGAGCAGCCTGCTGTATATACCATATTGGGTATAGCCGCATACTTCAGCTGCTATATGCTCTCATTCTCTATAATGTGGTCCAGGGCAGGCCATCTGTCCATGTTCTAGCTTACACGATGGGTATGGTCCAAACAAAAAACGCTACTTGAAGCATATTTTTCGTAGTATCCCGCCAAAACCCAGCTTGAATGCTGTAACAAGGCCGGACCCCATTACAGTCAATCACTGCAGCAGCCGGCAGTATCCAGTTATACCTGATACGGTACATTCAGGCTGGCTGTTCTTCTGACAGAATGTATATTGCATCTGTGAAAGAAGCCTTATGTGCATTCAAAACACTGTGTACCACTGTAAGTAATAATAAATATTGTTTTTATAAAGCAATACGTTATTTTAAGATGTTTTTTCTTATTAGAGTACTCGATTAATCGTTGGAATAATCGATAGATTACTTGATTACTAAAATAATCGTTTACTGCAGCCCTACTCCATTCACTTCTGTTGGAGTTCTGACAACAGCAACAGGTTTGCATGCTGGGAGTGCCCGAGGTTGCTGATCCCTGTCCTAGAGCCTCATTTGCATATATTAAAACATAATTTTTCTCACACATGAACATGGGGCTAAACACAGATGCCTTCAGCTCCCAAGTGCACATGTAACATGTCAGCCAGTGTCATAGGTACAAATCTGCTGACAGATGTGCTTTAATTAAACACACCCAGGAGTTTACATTTACATGATTAAAGCGGCTGTATGATGTATAAAATTGTGTCTGCTTCCCACGACATTGCTCGGTCCCGAAAACACGGTCAATGTGTCGGCCGCGGCTCCCCTGACACAAACTGATTGCACGATAGTGATTAGAGCTGAGCGAAGTGACTTCGGATGCTACATCCGAAGTAGCTTCGCTAAAAAATTAGTTGTAATGCTGTATGGAAATCCTCCTCCATACAGCATTAGAATGTACTGCCTCCGATGAGGCGAAGTCCGTTATTCACGAAGTCACGTGCGACTTCAGTAATTGATTATTACAGTGAAAAACCTTGGAACTGAACTTGGCTTCGGTTCCAAGGTACCACTCTGAACCGAAGCTGAGTTCGGTTCCACGTTTTTAAGTGGTTTTTCACTGTAATAATCAATTACCCAAGTCATTCAATGACGTCTAGCACGACTTCATGAATAACTTCTGCTCATCGTAGCCCATACATTCTAATACTGTACAGGGACAAATCTCCGTACAGTATTATTCCTATAATTCCTATTATTCCCTAAATTTTTAACAAACATCCGAATTAAACATCTGAAGCTTGTTTCACTCAACTCTTATAGTGATACAGTCAGTTCCTATCTGATGGTGGGCCTGTTCTACTGTACTCAGACCATCATATCAGCACAGTACATTGGACCCACCACTACCATGCAGTCAGTTTAAGTCAGGGGATCCTCCCTTACGCAGTCAGTCTGGGAGATGCTGTTTCCAGGATCAAACCCTCATTTCAGCTCCATTGAATCCAAAAATTAGGCTGGGCCACAATACCAAACACAGCCTACAGACAGGAGGGGCGCTGTTTATGCTGGTCAGGATTAGAAGGATGCGATCTATGGCCACCCTGCTGACGGTGACTCACTAATGCATGGGACATCTCAGCAGGTCCGCACTCCAGGGACCACACACTGGAAGCCAGGACACAAAACCCTGTTCTCACCATGCGATACGCGGCGCGTCTTTTTTCCTCGCTCTGCGCTTCAGCTTCTTTTTGTTGACACTGTAATTGAACGTGTTCTTTCGCGTCTTCCTTACTTTCCCCATCTTGTTTCCCGTACTGTACCGAGGCAGGACACACGTGGTCTGGTCGCGTTAGTCTGACGTCATTCGTTGGAGCGAGGCATTCTGGGGTGTGTAGTTCCCACTAGCTGCAGTATGCAGTAAGCTTCCGCTGGCGGTGGAGGTGATACAAGAGCTCATTTGCATATCCTCTTCGTGTGTAATAAAAATGTATGGATGTGCCTGCAGGGTAGCGCAATCCCCAGCAGGGGGCAGCATCATACAACTGCTGGAAAGCACGAGATGCTTCATCTTTGCCGAATCTGAATGGCGTCACATCTTGAAAGTAACAGAAAGTACTTCAGGTTTTTGAGACATTTAGTTGGGAGACAGGGCTGGGAAGTTATATGTTCGTTTGCTGATAGTAAATAGTAATAGTAGGTAACATTTATAGAGAGCATGTCAGCATTCCTGTATTAGTCAATACCATACTGACCAACGGAATGGTAACGTCCTGTTGTCAGTTTAGGCTACTTTCACACTAGCGTTTTAATATTCCGGTATTGAGCTCCGTCATAGGGGCTCAATACCGGAATAAAACGCTTCAGTTTTGCCCCCATTCATTGTCAATGGGGGCAAAACTGAACTGAAGACAATGGAATTAGGGTGGCCACCTGCTTCATCCCAAAATGGAGGACATTTTAGTCCACACCCCCAACCTGCTAAACCACGCCCCTCTCCCAGTAAGTGCCCGGCAAAAAAAAAAAAAAAAAAGAGAGGAAAACCTTAAACGGGTTGTCAGGGTTCAGCGTTGAACCCAGATGTACCCTTAATTTCACCCAGGCAGCCCAGCAAGGGCAAGGGTTCTTCTGTTCACAATTACACACTGCACTGCTTTACCGCTGCCGTTTTACTGGCCGGCGGGTATTCTGTATCCAGCAGTGCCGGAGTCAGTGAATTCCAGCAGGCTGTTCTCTACTGGAACAGCCTGCCAGAATCACTAACTCAGATGTGAAGGTACCCTAATACAGCGCCCCATACCTCTTACATCCAGTGACGTCTTCTTTGATGTAGACATTCTGTGTCCTCAATCTTCTCCATTCAGACCAGACCGCCATGATGATTTCTTTCAGCCATCTCTTGTCTCTGCGGAATTTGACAGACAGACATCTTAGTTTCCTACTTTTCCATCATTCTCCCACCTTCTTGAACACCCCATCCTGCCACCCCCAATACTCAGACACTGTGCTCCACAGATAGTACTTCCTTGAGTAATTATTGGCACACAGTGCTCTAAAACAAATAACTTCGCTACTAAAGTGTAACCAAAATGTTCCCCAAAAATAACTGTGCTAAGCTGATAGCGTGACCAGGTGCCCCCCACAGTAATAGTGCTCCCCAAAGTCCCAATAGAAATAATTAGTGCCACCAGTAGAGTCAATGTCCCCATAATGTGTGCCAATGCCCACTGTGTGCCCCAAAAAAATCTTCGTGCCCCCAGTTGAGCTACATAGTTCCCTATAATTTGTGCCAGTATAAAATACTCATATATAGTGCCCCCATAGTGCTCCTCCCCTTGTCCCCATGGTGCCTGACATAAGGTGCCAGTATAAAATGCCCCCATAATGTGTGCAGTATAAAATGCCCCTCTCAGACCTCAAATCAGGGTCTTGTGCCCCCTTCAGACCTTAGATCAACATCTTGTGCCCCCATCAAACCTCAGATCAGCAGAATGTGCCCCCATCAGACCTCAGATCAGCGTCTTGTGCCCCCATCAGACCTCAGGTCATCGTCTTTTGCCCCCATCAGACCTCAGATCAGCGTCTTGTGCCCCCATCAGACCTCAGATCAACACAATGTGCCCCCATCAGACCTCACATCAGCCCACTGTGCCCCCATCAGACCTCACATCAGCCCACTGTGCCCCCATCAGACCTCAGGTCAGTGTCTTGTGCCCCCATCAGACCTCAGATCAGCGTCTTATGCCCCCATCAGACCTCAGATCAGCGTCTCGTGCCCCCATCAGACCTCAGATCAGCGTCTCGTGCCCCCATCAGACCTCAGATCAGCATCTTGTGCCCCCATCAGACCTCAGATCAGCGTCTCGTGCCCCCATCAGACCTCAGATCAGCGTCTTGTGCCCCCATCAGACCTCAGGTCATCGTCTTTTGCCCCCATCAGACCTCAGATCAGCACATTGTGCCCCCATCAGACCTCAGATAAGCATCTTGTGCCCCCATCAGACTTCAGATCAACACATTGTGCCCCCATCAGACCTCAGATCAGCGTCTCGTGCCCCATCAGACCTCAGATCAGCGTCTCGTGCCCCATCAGACCTCAGATCAGCGTCTCGTGCCCCCATCAGACCTCAGATCAGCGTCTTGTGCCCCATCAGACCTCAGATCAGCGTCTTGTGCCCCCATCAGACCTCAGATCAGCGTCTTGTGCCCCCATCAGACCTTAGATCAGCGTCTTGTACCCCCATCAGACCTCAGATCAGCGTCTTGTGCCTTCCTTGTGCCCCCATCAGACCTTAGATCAGCGTCTTGTGCCCCCATCAGACCTCAGATCAGCGTCTTGTGCCTTCCTTGTGCCCCCATCAGACCTCAGATCAGCGTCTTGTGCCCCCATCAGACCTCAGGTCAGCGTCTTATGCCCACATCAGACCTCAGGTCAGCGTCTTGTGCCCACATCAGACCTCAGGTCAGCGTCTTGTGCCCAATCAGACCTCAGATCTTGTGCCCCCCTCAGACCAGCGTCTTGTGCCCCCCTCAGACCTCAGATCAGCCCACCCAGCCACTTTAAAAAAAACATACTTACCTGTTCTGTTCTACGCTGCCATCAGGTTCCCCGCTCCAACTGTCTTGCCTGCCGGCGCACACTATGACCTGACGCAGCGTCAGGTCATAGTGCGCAACGGCAGGGAAGACAGTGGAGCGCGGAACCTGACGGCAGTGGCAGCGTAGAACAGGTGAGTATGTTTTTTTTAAAGTGGCTGGGTGGGCTGATCTGAGGTCTGAGGGGGCACAAGCACAAGGCCGGGCCATTAAGGGGGCACTCTGGCAGGGCGCCCCCTTAACTGGCCGGGAGTGAAGCGACCTGTGCAACCGCACGGGTCGCACACTCCAAAGGCCTGTCCTGAAAGGCGGACTTCTGGCCGTCCGTCCTGGCCTTGCGCCGGACGGAGGAACAGGAGTTTAAAAACCGGACTGTCCGGCCAAAAACCGGACGGATGGCCACCCTAAATGGAATGCTCCTAAAAGCATTCCGTTCCGTCTTCAGACCGGAGAGCAAACCGCAGCATGCGGTTTGCTCTCCGGTCCTGGCATCCGCACCAAGACGGATCCGGAATGACCCCCAATTAAAGTCAATGGGACGGATCCGTTTGGTGTGATACAATGGTAAACGGATCCGTCCTCAATTGACTTTCAATGGAGTTCATGACGGATCTGTCACATACACACACACATACAGACATACACATAAACATACACAGACATATACACATACAAATACACATACATACTTACATGCTCCTGGCAGGTCACCACAGCGCAGGAGGAGCAGGACGGCGCACACACAGGACGATTCCACCCAGGGCCCAGCAGAGTGCGCTGTGGGGAATCGTCCTATGTGTGCGCCGTCCTGCTCCTCCTGCGCTGTGGAGACCTGCCGGGAGCATGTAAGTATGTATGTGTATTTGTATGTGTGTATGTATGTACTGTGTGACATGTGTGGGGCCGGAGCTCGGTTCCGGCCCCACACATGTCCCTGCGGCAGCACGGATCCGGTGGCACCCTTCACCTGCCGGATCCGGGCAGCCGCTAGTGTGAAAGTAGCCTTAGCCATGCGTTTCCAGGAGGGATAACAGAGGAATTGCATAAGTCATCCTTAGAATTTAGAATACAATTATTTACTAAAACACACCTTTGAGGGAGAGGGATGCCACCTTTCCAAGGTTTACATGGATACAATTGGGGTCTGCATACCAACCAACTTTGGAAAAGAGGGACACATTATGTGCAGCGCGCGTAGCCGCTATTTTGTTGTACTAGGCCACGCCTCTAACGTCGCCCAAAAATAACAAAACACCTAATCCCACGAAATGTCCTACTTTCTAACAGCCGCTATTCTTTGGCCGTTAAAGAAACAGCCATGTGACTAGCCTCAGACTTTAATTGGTTATAAAAAAATGGTCGTGTGACGACTGTTATTTAAACCGCCCTCACATTGCCATTTTTCGCATCCATTTGCATATAGGTAGTGATAAGCGAACTTCTGTTTTTAAGTTCGGTGTACAAGGTTCGGGTTATCTAAGAATTCCGTTATGGATTCCGCTACCATGGACCATAAGTTATAGTCTGTTGTAACGGAATCCATAACGAAATTCTTAGATAACCCGAAACTTGTATGCCAAACTTGAAAACAGAAGTTCTCTCAGCATTACCTGTAGACTAATTATCATCGCTCCCCTCCCTTCAGCCCCTCCAACATACAGTCCATGTACATAACATCACTATTAGGGATGAGAGAATTTGATATTTTGAAATTCGTGTTTGGGTTGAGGTAAAAGGTGAATTGTGTTATGGATTCCGTTACCACGGACCCGTCCATAACGCAATTCTATGAAGGAATACATAACGGAATGCCTTTAGAGGCATTCTGTCATAATAGAAGTCTATTGGCAGCATAACGGAACCGTCCGGTTTCCGTTATGCTGGAGTCCGCTCCTGTTCTGTCCTCCAGAATACACCACATGCCCCTATCCCACAGATTTACACCCCATAAAGCCCCCCTCCCCAGATATGGCCCCCAGAATACACCAAGATCTGTACTATAAGGCCCCTTTCACACAAGCGTCGCGGATTAGGTCCAGATGCGTTCAGGGAAACTCGCACCAATTTTGCAAGCAAGTGCAGTGAGTTTTGTCTGCGATTGCGTTCAGTTTTTTCCGCGCGGGTGCAATGCGTTTTGATGCGTTTTTCACGCGCGTGATAAAAAACTGAAGGTTTACAAACAACATCTCTTAGCCCCCATCAGTGAAAAAAGCATTGTATCCGCACTTGCTTCAGGATGCAATGCATTTTTCACTGAAGCCCCATTCACTTCTATGGGGCCAGGGCTGCGTGAAAAACGCAGAATACAGAACATGCTGCGATTTTCACGCAATGCAGAAGTGATGAGTGAAAAAAACACTCATGTACACAGACCCATTGAAATGAATGGGTCAGGATTCAGTGCAGGTGCTATGTGTTCATGTCAAGCATTGCACTCGCGCAGAAAACTCGCTCGTGTGAAAGGGGCCTAAACCCCTGTAATTGCATCAGATTCCACTCCACTGCCCCTGAGTGCTCTCCTTGCCCCCTCATATATGAGCAAAATATTCTGCCCCTCACATATCAGCTCCATATGCTGCCCCCTCATATATCAGCTCCATATGCTGGCCCCTCATATATGAGCTCCATATGCTGCCCCTCACCTGCCCCCTCATATATGTGCTCCATATGCTGCAGTTCAGGTCTGGTGACTGTGGAGGCCAGGTCATCTGGCGTAGCACCCCATCACTTGGTCAAATAGCCCTTACACAGCCTGGAGGTGTGTTTGGGGTCATTGTCCTGTTGATAAATAAATGATGGTCCAACTAAACGCAAACCGGATGGAATAGCATGCCGCTGCAAGATGCTGTGGTAGCCATGCTGGTTCAGTATGCCTTCAATTTTGAATAAATCCCCAACAGTGTCACCAGCAAAGCACCCCCACACGGTGGGAACCAGGAATGTAGAGTCCGTCCGTTCACCTTTTCTGCGTCGCACAAAGACACGGTGGTTGGAACCAAAGATGTCAAATTTGGACTCATCAGACCAAAGCACAGATTTCCACTGGTCTAATGTCCATTCCTTGTGTTCTTTAGCCCAAACAAGTCTCTTCTGCTTGTTGCCTGTCCTTAGCAGTGGTTTCCTAGCAGCTATTTTACCATGAAGGCCTGCTGCACACAGTCTCCTCTTAACAGTTGTTGTAGAGATGTGTCTGCTGCTAGAACTCTGTGTGGCATTGACCTGGTCTCTAATCTGAGCTGCTGTTAACCTGCGATTTCTGAGGCTGGTGACTCAGATGAACTTATCCTCCGCAGCAGAGGTGACTCTTGGTCTTCCTTTCCTGGGGCGGTCCTCATGTGAGCCAGTTTCTTTGTAGCACTTGATGGTTTTTGCGACTGCACTTGGGGACACTTTCAAAGTTTTCCCAATTTTTCGGACTGACTGACCTTCATTTCTTAAAGTAATGATGGCCACTCGTTTTTCTTTACTTAGCTGCTTTTTTCTTGCCATAATACAAATTCTAACAGTCTATTCAGTAGGACTATCAGCTGTGTATCCACCTGACATCTGCCAAACACAACTCATGGTCCCAACCCCATTTATAAGGCAAGAAATCCCACTTATTAAACCTGACAGGGCACACCTGTGAAGTGAAAACCATTTCAGGTGACTACCTCTTGAAGCTCATCAAGAGAATGCCAAGAGTGTGCAAAGCAGTAATCAAAGCAAAAGGTGGCTACTTTGAAGAACCTAGAATATAAGACATATTTTCAGTTGTTTCACACTTTTTTGTTAAGTATATAATTCCACATGTTAATTCATAGTTTTGATGCCTTCAGTGTGAATCTACAATTTTCATAGTCATGAAAATACAGAAAACTCTTTGAATGAGAAGGTGTGTCCAAACTTTTGGTCTGTACTGTATATGCCCCCTCATATATGAGCTCCATATGCTGTCCCTCACCTGCCCCCTCATATATGAGCTCCATATGTTGCCCCTCACCTGCCCCCTCAAATATGAGCTCCATATGCTGCCCCTCACCTGCCCCCTCATATATAAGCTCCATATGCTGTCCCTCCCGCACACACACACAGCCACTCCTCCATCCACAAGCTCCTGCAGTCGGGGTTTGTCATGTGAGCATGAAGGAGCAAGTGACTAGTGACGTCACAGACCTCCTTCTAGCAACTCCATTCTAGCATCTACGGATGCTGAACCAACAAGTCCTCCTGAGAGCTCCACAGCACCCTCCCCCAGACGAGGTTAGTGGAAAGTGGTGGAGCGAGGCTGAGGTGAAGTGGGGAGCAGAGAGCTCCTGCTTCACCATTTAATCAGCTGTCTCTGCGTCCTATGGAAGCAGAGACAGCTGAAAGCGAGACACACCTCCCCCGCCCGGGACTGAAATCCGGGACTGTCCCGCTGGATCTGGGACGGTTGGGAGGTATGGGTCTGGTCTTAGGGGCAGAACCTCACACGAGGTGTTATTTATCTCTTTATTCACTTATATAGCGCTAGCATATTCCGTAGCGCTTTACTGACATTAGCATCAAGCTCTCCCCAATGGGGCTGACAATCTAAGTTCTCTATCAGTATGTCCTTGGAATGTGGTAGGAAACCCACACAAATAAGGGCAGAACATACAAACTCTATGCAGATGTTGCCCTTCGATTCAAACCCAGGACCCCAAGCGCTGCAAGGCAACAGAGCTAACCATTTCATACCATATTTTGACTTTGGAGCATTATTTT
>ONZH01021844.1:0-55003 GCA_900303285.1 Rhinella marina
CCTACTCTAATAGTTTCAGTGTAATTGCTCCATACTGCACGGTACGTAATAAAATACATAATTTTGCTCTAACTTATCCACCTATATATTAACCTTGGCTAAGGGTCGAGGAAGAGGGCGTGGGCATTCAATTACTGCAGGGGCAGAGGCCGTGGTCCTGGGCAGGGTGAGACAGTACCTGCTGATGAGGGAGCAGGGGAACGCCGCAGAGCTACACTCCCTAGCTTCATGTCTCAACTTACAGGGACACGTGGTAGAGCACTGTTGAAACCACAACAGTGCGAACAGGTGATGTTGTGGATTGCGGACAATGCTTCAAGTAATTTGTCCACCAGTCAGTCTTCCACGCAGTCCATCCACGTTACCCTATCTTCTGGCTCCTCCACCTCAACCTCCTTCCCCCCAGTCTGCCCTCTCCCAGGAAAATTTGGAATGCGATACGGCATACTCTGAGGAACTGTTTTCTGGACCCTTCCCAGAGTCACAAACCACTTCTCAGGTTGCTGCTGACCTCTTTCCCGATGCCCAAGTTTTCCAACTGTCGCAGTCTGTGGGTGATGACATTGTTGACTTAGTGGAAGAAGTGTGTAAAGAGGTGTTGGACGATGAGGAGACACGGTTGTCAGACAGTGGTGATGCTGTTATCAGGGCAGGAAGTCCGAGGGGGGAGCAGACTGAGGAATCGGAGGATGACGAGGTGACTGACCCAAGCTGGGTTGATAAGCCGAGTGAAGACAGTGCTTCTGAGGCGGAGGCGAGTGCTGCACCAGAACAGGTTGTAAGAGGCAGTGGTGTGGCCAGAGGGAGAAGCAGGCCCAGAGCTGGTGCATCAGCAGCAAATGTTTCACATAGTGAAGCTCCTGCGGCGAGGCCTAGATGTTCGCAAGTCTGGAGGTTCTTTAAAGAAATTGAGGATGACCGACGGACTGTGGTGTGAAACCTGTGCCACACCAGGATCAGCAGGGGTGCCACCACTACTAGCCTAACCACCACCAGCATGCGCAGGCAAAAGAGGGCTAAACACCCCACTCAATGGAACCAAGGCCGTTCACCACCTCCTGCGGGTCACACCACTGCTCCTTCCCCTGTGTCACTCGCTACCTCTGCTAGTCAACCCCCTGCGTCACTCGCTGCCTCTGCTAGTCAACCCCCTGCCCAGGACCCCGGCACGAGCACCTCCCGCCGGAAAACCACACCTTCACCTCCACGATCCTCCACAGTGTCCACCAATGTGTCGCAGCGCAGCGTTCAGCTGTCTTTACAGCAGACGCTGGAGCGCAAGAGGAAATACAGTTCCACCCACCCACATGCCCAAGCCCTCAACGTCCACATCTCCAAATTGCTTAGCCTGGAGATGCTGCCCTATAGGCTGGTAGAGACCGAGGCCTTTCGCAATCTCATGGCGGTGGCTGCCCCTCGGTATTCGGTCCCCAGCCGCCACTATTTTTCCCGATGTGCCGTCCCAGCCCTACACCAGCACGTGTCAGAGAACATCATCCGTGCCCTGACCAACGCTGTTTCTGAGAAGGTCCACCTAACCACGGACACGTGGACAAGTGCTGCTGGGCAGGGACACTATATATCACTGACGGCAAATTGGTTTAACTTGGTGGAGGCTGGGGCCGAGTCTGACCCTGGGGCCGCTCATGTACTGCCCACACCGAGGATTGCGGGGCCTACCTCGGTCACAGTCTCTCAGACGTACTATGCCTCCTCCTCCGACCCCTCCTCCACCTCCTCTTCCGAATTACCATCCGTGGGCACGGTGCCTTCAGTCGGTAGCTCTAGGCGCAGCAGCAGTGCCGTGGCTAAGCACCAGCAGGCGGTGCTCAAACTGCTGAGCTTAGGTGACAAAAGGCACACCGCCCAAGAGCTATTACAGGGCATCACGGCGCAGACCGATCTGTGGCTGGCACCGCTGAACCTCAAGCCAGGCATGGTTGTGTGTGACAATGGGCGTAACCTGGTGGCGGCTCTGCAACTCGGCAGACTCACACATGTGCCATGCCTAGCCCATGTGTTCAATCTCATAGTTCAGCGTTTCCTCAAGACATACCCCAATCTGTCTGATTTGCTCACCAAGGTGCACCGCATCTGTGCGCATTTCCGCAAGTCGACCACAGATGCTGCCACTCTCAGGGCAGCGCAGCGCCGCCTACAACTGCCCGCTCACCGACTGTTGTGCGACGTGCCCACAAGATGGAATTCGACATTAAACATGTTATCCAGAGTTTACCAGCAGCGCAGAGCGATTGTAGACTGCCAGATGTCAACTTCCACCAGAACTGGTAGTCAGGTCAGTCAGCTTCCTCAAGTCTACAATGAGGAGTGGACGTGGATGTCTGATATCTGCCAGGTGTTGACCAACTTTTAGGAGTCAGCACAGATGGTCAGCGGCGATGCCGCCATTATCAGCCTCACCATCCCGCTGCTTTGCCTGTTGAAAAATTCACTGCTCAGCATGAAGTCGGAAGCTTTGCGCTTGTCACAAGAGACGGTGGAGGAAGATACGTCGCTTAATAGCCAGAGCACCCTCCGGTCTGTTTCTCAGCGCGTATTGGAGGAGGGGGATGAGGATGAGGAGGAAGAGGAGGAGAATGTCTGCGAGACAGAAGAGGGTACCAATGCTCAGTCCTTCTTAACTCTTGAGCGTGTATGGGCTGAAGAGGAGGAGGAGGAAATGGAGAGTCAGGCCAGTGAGGAGAGGGAATTCTTGCGTGTTGGGACTCTGGCGCACATGGCAGACTTCATGTTAGGCTGCCTATCCCGTGACCCTCGCGTTAGAAGCATTTTGTCAAACACCGATTACTGGGTGTTCACTCTCCTGGACCCACGGTAAAAGCAGAACCTTTCCACTCTCATCCCTGTAGAGGAAAGTAGTATGAGAGTGAATCAATATCAACAGGCCCTGGTGCACAAGCTGAAACAATCCTTCCCATCTGACGCCGCTAGCGGCAGAGGGCGTGGTTCTGTGGGCAAAGTAGCGGGGGAGAGGAGGCGAGCAGGCAGCTTGTCCAGCACTGGCAGGGGAACACTCTCCAAGGCCTTTGCCAGTTTTATGTCACCCCACCAAGACACTGTCACCTGTCCCCAGTCTCGGCAGAGTAGGGGTGAGCTTTACAGAAAGATGGTGAGGGAGTACCTAGCTGACCATACAAACGTCCGGACCGATCACTCTGCTCCATACAACTACTGGGTTTCAAAGCTGGACACGTGGCCTGAACTAGCGCTGTATGCCTTGGAGGTGCTGGCCTACCCTGCCGCTAGCGTGCTGTCAGAGCGGGTATTCAGTGCAGCTGGTGGCATCATCACCTATAAGCGTACACGCCTGTCAACTGGCAGCGCTGACAGACTGACGCTTATTAAAATGAACAAAGCCTGGATTTCACCGGAATTCAAATCTCCTCCGGGGGAAAGCAGCTAAAGATTAACATTACTTATGTATCCGATTCCTCTTCTCTACTCCTCCTTGTCGTCTGACCCAAAACGCAATTTTTTAGAGGGCCAACTGGCACTCTTTTACGTCAATTTTTCTGGAGGGCCCCCTACAGGCCCTCTCTCCAAACAATTTTTCCGGAGGGCCACCTACAGGCCCTCTCTCTAAACAATTTTTCCGGAGGGCCACCTACAGGCCCTCTCTCCAAACAATTTTTCCGCAGTGTCAACTACAGACTGTCAGGACCGGCAGTCATTGCACCCGTTCTGCTGGTCCTGCCCCTGACTCTGGTGGCGAGGTGGTTGCCCGGGGTCAGGCTTCGTCCACTATTTCGGCAGGCTCCTCCTCCAGCCGGCGGTCTCTGGCTGTGGATGCGGGTCCCAGGCAGGGGACGCGCGCAACGGTCATAAGTGCCAGGGTCGTGGCTGGTGCGCACTCTCGCTCGCGGCCTGTTACTGGTCGCCGGAAAACACGAGCAATATAGTGTCTGTTTATTTTCTGTTCATTGGTATCTCATGAGTTAAGTTTTTGTTCCTTTCTTCTCCTCCCAGTCAGCTGGTTGGGTGGGGTCTGCTAGGTATTTAAGGCCCTCTAACTGTTACCTAGCTGCCAGTGTTTGGAGTTTCCTTGCTACTACCTGGTTTGACATTCTTGCTCTGCAGTTTAGACTCTTTATGTTCTTTGACCCTTGGCGTGTTTTTGACTACTTCTCTCTGCTTGCTGATTTGGTTCCTGACATACTCTCCTGGTTTTGACGCGGCTACCTGACTACACATTTGGTTCTTGTTTGTCTGTCTTGTTTGTCTTCCCATCTCCCCCGCACTTTTGTTAGTGTATTTTCAGTCTTCTGGTTGTCGGCTCAGGGGTTAGCCTGAGCGGGCAATAGGCAGGGAAAGGGGTTGTGATTAAGCTTAGGGATCACTACCCCTTATCTGTGTATCCCAGCCCTGACAAACACTGGCCCAAAAGAGGCCTGCAACCTGCATACGTCCAGCTACGTTCACTCCACCTATGGAGCCTATGTCAGCTGTGGTCGCACAGGTCCAGGCCTTGACCAAGTTGGTTCAAGATCTGGCTATCCGCCTTCAGGTTCAGGAAGACATGCATGCTACGGCCCCGGTGCCACCCCCGGCCGTTCAGTCACCTGCACCTGAACCTAAGGTTCCCCTTCCTGACCTTTTTCCGGGCGATCGTAAGAAATTTTTTTCATTTCGGGAAGGGTGTAAACTTTATTTTTCCTTACGACCTCGGTCCTCTGGGACAGAAGCGCAAAAGGTGGGGTTGGTTATGTCTCTCCTGCGGGGTGACCCGCAAAATTGGGCGCTTTCCTTACCTCCTGATTCACCTCTGCGTTCTTCTCTGGACAGTGTTTTTTCTGCACTGGGTCAGATTTATGATGAACCAGACCGACCTGCGTTAGAGGTTTCCCACTTGTTATCCCTCTGTCAGGTTAAACAAGTGGCGGAAGAATATTGTGCTACGTTCAGACAGTACGTGATGGACTCGGGGTGGAACGATTAGGCCTTGAAAGACCTATTCATGACCGGCCTCTCAGACCAGGTAAAAGACTTGTTATTAGCTCATGCAGAACCTAAGACTCTTGACGAAGCTATGACCCTCGCCATCCGGGCAGATCGACGCCTAAGGTCCAGACGACCACCTCAGGTGTCTCCCGCCCCTCGGCCGACCCTCAGTCCGGTCTCATCTCTACCTGGGCCTGAACCAATGAAGCTCGGCAGTATCACCCCAGAGCAGAGGAGGGAACATCGCCGGAAGAATCGACTATGTTTTTACTGTGGGAGTTCCGAACATCAGCTAGATGCCTGTCCCAAGAAGTCACAGCAGGAAAAACTTCCGCTCCTAGGCAGTTGTCGGGAGGACTGCCTAGGAGCTCAGGTACTCCCTAAAATTTCTAAAATGTTTTTGCCCTGCACTATTGAGGTCCAGTCAGCCTCATGTACAGGTCTGGCTTTTCTGGACTCGGGTGCAGCCGCTAATTTCATCGACTTGGATTTCGTGTCCCAGGTTTTGTCTTCCATGATTCCGTTGTCCCCTCCTATCCTAGTATCAAGTGTGGATATGACCCCATTGCGTGCTGGTTTGGTCAAATTCCGCACCCCCGAGATAAAATTGGTGGTGGGTGCACTACACATAGAATATTGTTCTTTTCTGGTTATGAAAAATTTGTCGGTGAACGTTATCCTGGGGATGCCCTGGCTCCAGGAACATAATCCAGTTATTGACTGGGGTACACTGGATCTTGTTCGCTGGGGTCCTCAGTGTAAGGCCCATATGTCTCAGGTCTCACTCTGTACCACGACTGCATGTGATGCTGGGATCCCGGAGTTTATCTCTGATTTCGCAGATGTATTCTCCAAACCCCTGTCTCAAGTCCTTCCTCCTCATAGGGATTTTGACTGTAAGATAGATCTCTTGCCCAAAGTCAAGCTGCCTAAGGGTCGTATTTATAATCTGTCTGTACCTGAAAGAGAGTCGCTTAAGCAGTATATTGATGAAAGCTTGGCTATTGGGCATATTAGACCTTCTGAGTCCCCAACGGGGGCTGGGTTCTTTTTTGTGGAGAAAAAAGATGGTGGGTTAAGGCCGTGTATTGATTACCGCGAATTAAATAAAATCACGGTCAAGAACTCTGGACCTCTTCTTCTTATTCCGGACCTTCTGAATCAGGTTTCTGGGGCCAATTGGTTCTCCAAATTAGATCTAAGGGGAGCGTATAATCTGATTCGGATTCGGGAAGGAGATGAGTGGAAGACTGCTTTTAACACACCACTGGGGCACTTTGAATATCTTGTTATGCCTTTCGGTCTGAGTAATGCCCCGGCAGTCTTCCAAGGTTTTATGAATACCATTTTTCATGATGTTATTGGGGTCTTTATGGTGGTCTATCTGGATGACATCCTGATTTTTTTTTCCAGAATTGCCCACCCATCATGAACATCTTAGCCTTGTGTTGTCCCGGTTGCGAAAAAACTCTTTGTTCGCTAAGTTGGAAAAATGTATTTTTTGTGTACAAAAGGTTTCATTTCTGGGTTATGTGGTCACTCCTTCCGATGTACAGATGGATCCGTGTAAGGTTCAGGTGATAGCAGAGTGGGTCCGCCCCACTGACTTAAAATCCCTTCAACGGTTTCTAGGTTTTGCCAATTACTACAGAAACTTTATAAAAAACTTTTCTGTAATCGCCAAACCACTCACGGATCTTACCCGCAAGGGGGCTGATCCTAGTAACTGGTCTCCTGCAGCATACTCTGCGTTTCAGGAGCTCAAGAAAGCCTTTTCTACAGCCCCTGTGTTGATTCAGCCTGATCTCTCTCAACCCTTCATTGTAGAGGTAGATGCTTCTGAGGTCGGTGTGGGGGCAGTATTATCTCAAGGGTCTTGTGCTCTCACAAACCTCAGGCCATGTGCATTTTTCTCCAAAAAATTCTCTTCATGTGAAAGAAATTATGATTGGGAATCGCGAGCTCCTTGCCATCAAATGGGCTTTTGAAGTGTGGCGCCATTTTTTGGAGGGGGCTCTTCACCCAGTGACAGTGATCACAGACCATAAAAACCTGGTGTATCTTGATAGTGCAAAATGTCTCAATGCTCGTCAGGCCAGATGGGCCTTGTTTTTTTCACGTTTTAATTTTGTTGTTACCTACCGACTGATGTTAAAGCTGATGCTTTATCCCGGAGTTTCGGTATTCCTGAGGGTTCGGAGTCTGAGTCTGGTAACATTTTACCTCCAGGTATTGTACTGGCAGCTGTCTCCTCTCACCTCTCTTCTCAAATTCTTGCTGAACAAAATTCTGCTCCTAAAGACCTTCCGGAAGGCAAATTGTTTGTTCCCATGTCTTGCCGTTTGAGAGTGTTAGAGGAGACACATTGTTCAGTGCTAGCAGGTCACCCAGGTGTTCGGGGAACCTTAGAGTTACTGAAAAGAAATTATTGGTGGCCACGTATGCATACTGACGTTTATGCTTTGTTCAGGCTTGTCAAGTCTGTGCGCGGGGAAAGATCCCCAGGAGACGTCCTGAGGGACCTCTTCTCCCGCTCCCAGTGCCAGACAAACCCTGGTCTAACATTTCCATGGACTTTGTTACCGATTTGCTACCATCCCAGGGGTGCACTGTCATCTGGGTGGTGGTGGATCGGTTCTCTAAAATGGGTCATTTCATTCCGTTGAGAAAACTGCCATCAGCGGAAGAATTGGCTGATCTGTTTATCCAGCATGTGGTTCGTCTCCATGGTATTCCTGATGAAGTGGTATCCGACAGGGGGGTACAATTTGTGGCTAAGTTTTGGCGAGCTTTCTGTTCGAAATTAGAAGTTAAATTGTCCTTTTCTTCTGCCTTTCACCCTGAAACCAATGGGCAGACGGAGAGGATGAATCAGGAGCTGATCCAGTACCTTCGTCTCTTTATCTCTGACTGTCAGCATCAGTGGGCCTCATATCTCCCGCTAGCTGAATTTGCTATCAACAATCACACTAGTTCATCCACACTCACATCACCCTTTTACTGTAATTATGGTTTTCACCTTAGGTTTTCTTTCTCATCGTGTTCTGTTTCTGATACTCCTCGGGCAGAATCCATAACTAACCAACTGTGCACAGTGTGGTCACGAGTTCAGCAGAACTTGAAAAAATCATAAAGCCAAATGGTCCACCATTCCAGGAATAAACATACTGTCTCTGAAACTTTTGTTGTGGGAGATAAAGTCTTGTCTACTAAAAACCTCAAATTGAAAGTCCCGTCTCTGAAATTTGCTCCTAGGTTCATCGGTCCTTTTGTCATAACTCATGTGTTTAATCCGGTATCTTTCAAGGTTGCGTTGCCCCCTGAATGGCGGGTCCACAATACTTTTCATAAAAATCTGCTAAAGCGCTATGTTGACCCTGTTGTACCCCTCCCTGACCCTCCCTCTCCGTCTGTTGTGGATGGAGATCTTGAGTATGAGGTGGAGAGGGTTCTGGACTCTAGGCTGGTGAGGAATTCCCTTCAGTACCTCATCCATTGGAAGGGATTCGGTCCAGAAGATAGATCTTGGGTCCCTGCTAGGGATGTGCATGCACCCCGCTTAGTGAGATTGTTTCACCAGAGTCATCCTTCTAAACCATCTCTGAGTTCTAAAAAATTTTTGGAGGCTCAACAAAAGCCATTTCACTGAATTCTAAGTTGGACAAAGTCATTGGTGGTGTAAACGCCATGCTGCGTCAGGCTAAATTTTTGGGTGGCTCACCTGCTAACTCATCTAACTTGGTCACTTGTTGGTGTCACCACCATGCTGTGTCAGGCTTATGCCTGCATCGTGTGGCTGGGGATAGGAGAGCAGTGCCTGCATGGACATGGGTGATGGACCTTCGTTGCACCTAGTTGGGTGCTTCCCTAAGATGTGATCGGCATGTGCCTCGCCTTTCTTGGTCTGGGTGAGCACAATTGCCATGAGGGTAACCACCAGGCTGTTGCAGGAGAATTTGGGGTAATGGTGGGATTAGGCAGCCTCAGAGGCATCCATGCATGCTGCCCCTGCTGTTTCCTGTCCATTTCCGTGGACAGGAAACACGGAATAGGAAAGCTGGCCATACCCATTCTCAGTTCTGAGGAAATTTGGCTTCTCTGGTCCGATCTTTTCTGCCATCTCTGCCTTATATTCCAACCCCTGTGCGAAAGTTTTTACTAATAGCACCATCTCCACCTCGTTCTCTCTTACCAATGGTACTAGGCAGGGGTGCCCCCTTTCTCCCTTGTTTTTTGTGCTTTCTATTGAGCCTCTAGCTGAACTAATTCGACAAGATTTGCTCACGATATTATTATTACTTGTACTAACCCTGATTCCTCACTACCGAGGGTCTTTGACCTTTTGAATAGATTTGGCAACATCTCCTTCTATAAACTAAATATAGACAAATCTCAATGTCTTCCTGTTTGGATCCCCCCCTACAGAATCTCCAAAACCAATTCCCTTTGCATTGGCAATCCAAGAATATACAATACCTAGGAATTCAATTAATGTTCCCAATATCTCAAACATATAATACTAACTTCCTTCCCCTATTAAATGCTATCCAGAAGGATATACTTGGCCTCAAGTCCTATTTGATTTCTTGGTTTGGAAGAGTTGCGGCCTACAAAATACTATTACTACCCAAACTTCTATACCATTTTAGAACCTCCCCAATACATATTCCAGAATCATTCTTTGAAAAAGATAGACAACAAATGATGGCGTTTATTTGGGAATCCAAACGCCCTAGAATATCCTACTCCATATTAACAAATGAATAGGCGGTTTAGGAGTGCTGAATATAAAACTCTACTACCGGGCCAGCATATTGGACCAACTAGTACAGTGGTGGCAGGACTCCCCAGATAAACATTGGGTACATTTAGAGAGAACCTCCCATGGTATCTATACTCTTCGCTCCCCACTGGTGGACGTAGCATGGGGTAACTGACCACAGATATCACTCTTACCTGCAATTCAATCCTTCTTTAAAGCCTGGAGTTTCTACTTGAGTAATTCTTCCGACAAATGGAATATTCCCCCTGATTCTATTACTGTGTCATGCTTAACATATCTTATACCCGACTTGGACCTCCTGAACTGGTCCATGCATGGGATCTCCTCGATACAGGATATGAAAGATCATGATGGCGTTTTGTCATTTTCACATATAAACAAAACCTACCAGATACCCAATAAAGAATTCTACAAATTCCTCCAAATTAGATCCCTTCTTGGGAAGAATGAGGGAAACCTAAAACACATACCCTCTGCAGCTCTCAGATACTTACACAACAAAATCCCAAAAAGGGGTGGCATATGTCTGTTTTATAATATGTTGGTCCAGGGACCCCTCTGGTGCAAACCTGCTCCATTGGTTAAATTGGAAAATGACCTACAGTTGTCCTTCTCTAATGACCAATGGCACTCTGCCTTTGGAGCTGCTACGAAAGCTTTCAGGTGTGTTACGCACCAAGAAGCAATTTACAAAACATGTATGAGGTGGTACTACACCCCTACGAGATTATCCATAATGTACCCGGGATCCTCCCCTGAGTGTTGGAGACATTGTGGGCAACGGGGCTCTATACTACATACATTGTGGTCTTGCCCTAAGATTTTTCCACTATGGTGCCGGGTCAATACTCTAGTAAATGACCTTGCCAAACAAAAAATAACTATAAAGCCTGATACAGCACTCCTCTTCATTAATATTAATATTAATACTTTACCACTCCCAACTAGAACATTACTGATGCATATTTTCATGGCAACAAAACTATCATCACGAGACATTGGAAGTCCCCTCAAACTCCCCCTATATCAGAGGTAATTGCTTTACTGAACACCACTTGTTTATTTGAGAAAATTATGTCTACTCAGGGACTTTCTGGGCCTAAGTTTCACCAGATTTGGCAGCTGTGGATAACGAGCACTTGGTACTCAAATTAACCAAATCTCCAATATGGAGTAGATTTGCAATGACCCTTCCCTTGATCACCTTGCTACCTTAAACATTTATATTAAATTACTGTTTTCCTATGAAGAATGTACCATTTCGGGAGGCGGACGGCATCCACCTGGACACCTTCTTTATGTTCGAATGTTAAACTGAGATTTTACTCGTTAGTTATTTTGAATGACTGTTTATTGGGGACGCACTCACACTGCGTGCCTTAATGTTTTGTTTTTCTAGACAACTCACTGTATGAGACCTAATGCCAACTTTTTTCATCTCAGTCTACCTATACTGACCCTGTGTAGCCTTATAGGTTATATTACTTGTAAATCTTTTGACTGATTGCTGTCTATTCATGTTTTATTGATAAAATGAATAAAAACTTTGGAAACAGAAAACAATGCTTGTTTTAAGGCTTGAAAGGCCAATTCAGCTTCTGGAGTCCATTGCTTGGCATCAGACCCTTTATAGGAGAGAGCAGATATAGATGCAGTTAAGGTGGAGAAGTGAGGGATGGACTGCCTGTAATAGTTTGCGAAACCCAGGAATTACTGTATTGTACGTAAACCAGATAGACAAGGCCAGTTTAATGCAGCAGATACTTTGCTAAGATCCATTTGAAGGCCCTGTTCAGAGACTATATATCCTAGAAAAGGAAGGGAGCTTCTTTCAAAAACACATTTCTCGAATTTGGCATATAGTCGGTGCTCCCTTAATCGCTGGAGTACTGTTTTGACATGTTTGCGATGTGAACTGATGCCTGGAGAGAAAACCAGGATATCGTCAAGATAAACAACAACACACACATAGAGGAGGTCATTGAAGATGTCATTCACAAATTCTTGATAGACTTCCGGGGCATTTCTTAGCCCAAAAGCTGTCCCCAAATACTCGTAGTGCCCATCCCGAGTGTTAAAGCCAGTCTTCCACTCATCACTTTTGTGGATACAGATTAGATTATAAGCCCCACGCACATCCTGTTTAGTAAAGATACATTCACCATGCAAGCAGTCAAACAGCTTAGGGATTAAGGGTAATGGATATTTATTTTTAATGGTAACGGTGTTCAAGCCTTGATAGTCAATACAGGGTCAGAGTGACCCATCCTTTTTCTTGACAAAGAAAAATCCAACTCCTGTGGGAGAAGAAGGCTAGCAAATAAAAACTCTTTCAAGAGACTTCTTGATGTAATCCACCATAGCTTGGGTCTCAGGAGGAGACAGAGGGTATATTCTGCCTCAAGGAGGTATGTTACCAGGCAGCAGATCAATTGGGCAGTCATAAGGACAATGAGGTGGCAGGGATTCAGCTTAATTTTTGTCAAAGACGTCAGCAAAACCATGATAAGCCTGTAGCACGCCTTGGAAGTTCTGTAGTACTGGTGGCCATTGGATCAGCTGTACAGGAGTCAGACATTTGGAATAACAAGTTGACCCCTAAAGTAAAATTTCACCAGATTTCCAATCTGGGACTGGTAGTCTCAGCAGCATAAAATTAGTGGACTTTGGGAAATCCAGCAAGGAAATCCTCTTTGCTTCAAGCGCACCCACTTTCAGATCCAGAGGAGCAGTGACAAACTGAATGGACCCGGAAAGAGCTGTTCCATTTACAGATGTCACCACAAAAGGTCTCTTAAACCATCGAATAGGTATCCAGTATTGATTTACCATGACCTGGTGCAGGAACCTCCCTACCAAATGCAATCCAAAAGAACCAACACGATGAACTGAATACAAGAGACAGACATAGACAGATAAAATCAATCTTGGAGAAGACTGATTTTGAGAGGGCAGGTACAGGCATAGTGCTCCTTGCCTCCACAGTACATACACCAACTATTGGAGCGTCTGTGCATGCACACCTCCAGGCTCCGCCTGAGCCTGTCAACTTGCACAGGCTCAGTGGCCAAGGTAAAAGGAGCGGTAGAAAGAGGCCTCTTGAAGCTGGGTTGAAAGGATTTTCTCTCCCAGGCTTCCTCTGTGGATGTTTCTTGGAACTGCAGGTCTGTTCTTGTGGCTAGAAAAATCAAGGTATCCAGAGTAGATGGAATGTCACAACCTGCCAATTCAAACTTGATTCGGCCTGCTAATCCCTCCCAAAAAGCAGCCAAGAGAGCCTAATTTTTCCACCCCAGTTCTGAGACCAGGGTTTGGAACTTGATGGCGTATTAGCCCACAGTAAGATTTCCCTGACGTAGATGCAGTAGGGAGAAGACAGCAGAAGTAGTGCGTCCAGGCTCATCGGAGACTCTCCTGAAGGTCTCCAAAAACACACTTAGATTGTTAATAACCAGGTCGTTTCTTTCCCATAGAGGGTTTATCCAGGCAAGATCTTCTCCACAGAGATGGGACATCATAAAGGCCACCTTGGAGCGGTCAGTCAGGAACTGATAAGAAAGTAGCTAAAAAGTGCAGCGTACACTGGTTTATGAATCCACGGCATTGCTTTGGATGTCCATCGTATTGAGAAGGAGCCAATAAACAAGGGATAGAGCATGCAATGGAAGCAGTCTGTGGTACAGGTGGGGGCTTTGCAGCTGCTGCATAAGGCCGTGGTACCACTGCAGCAGCAGTCTGAGTATTGAGATGAGCAGGGGCGTAGCTAGAAGTGACTGGGCCCCACAGCAAATTATTGTACGGGCCCCCCCCCCCACAAGGCCCCACTCCCACCTCCGACACACTTCGCAACTCCATCCTTCCATGCAAACCTCAGTCCTTTAACTAGTCAAAATCGCAGACGGAGGGGGGTTCACAGGTCAGAGCCGCCAGGGAGCAGACTAAGGCCAGGGGCATAGACAGAGGCCAGGGGGGCATATAAAAGGGCCAGGGAGGTGCAGGAAGGGGCCAGGGGGGCACAGGCCAGGACCAGGGGTGCGCAGATAAGGGCCAGGGGTGCAGACAAGGGATGGGGGGTCACAGACAAGGGCCAGGGGGTGCAGACGAGGGCTGGAGGGGTGCAGACAGGGGTGAGGGAGGCATAAGCCATTGCCAGGGGGGGTGCATACAGGGGGACACAGGCCAGGGCCAGGGGGGTGCAGATAAGGGCCAGGGAAGCACAGGCTAGGGGGCACAGGCCAGGGGGGGCACAGACAGGGGCCAGGGGGGTGTAGACAGGGGCCAGGGGGGCGCAGGGCAGGGGGGCACAGACAGAGGCCAGGGGGGTGTAGACAGGGGCCAGGGGGGCGCAGGCCAGGGCCAAGGGGTTGCAGACAGGGGCTGGGGGTCCAGACAGGGGGCAGAGAGGCACAGGCCATTGCCAGGGGGGTGCATACAGGGGCCGGGGGGGGGCACAGGCCAGTGGAGTGCAGATAAGGGCCAGGGAGGCACAAGCTAGGTGGCACAGGCCAGGGGGGTGCAGATAAGGACCAGGGGGTGCATACAGGGGCCAGGGGGGCACAAGCCAGGGCCAGGGGGGTGCAGACAGGGGCTGGAGGGGTGCAGACATGGGCGAGGGAGGCACAGGCCATTGCCGGGGGGTGCATACAGGGGCCAGGGGGACACAGGCCAGGGCCAGGAGGGTGTAGATAAGGGCCAGGGAGGCACAGGCTAGGGGGCACAGACAGGGGCCAAGGGGGTACAGAGAAGGGCCAGGGGGTGCATACAGGCGCCGGGGGGTACAGGGCAGGGCCAAGGGGTTGCAGACAGGGGCTGGGGGTGCAGACAGGGGGCAGAGAGGCACAGGCCATTGCCAGGGGGGTGCATACAGGGACTGGGGGGGCACAGGCCAGGGCCAGAGGGGAGCAGATAAGGGCCAGGCAGGCACAGGCTAGGTGGCACAGGCCAGGGGGTGAAGATAAGGGTCAGGGGGTGCATACAGGGGCCAGGGGGGCACAGACAGGTGCCAGGGGGGTGCAGATAAGAGCCAGAGGGGGCACAGACAGGGACCAGGGGGGCACAGGCCAGGGTCAGGGGGGCACAGACAGGGTCCAGGGGGGCACAGACAGGGGCCAGGGGGGCACAGACAGGGGCTAGATAAGGGCCACGGGGGGCACAGGCAGTGCAAACATACCTTAAAAGCTGAGTGATGTGCACTTGCTGCTGTTATGCTGCTCCTCTAGCTTGCCGCTCTTCCTCTCTCACTCAAGCCACACCCTCCAGTCCGGACAAGAGCATAGAACTTAGTAGGCGGGCTTAATTAACATAGCGCGCTAGTGGATGGTGCCGAGCGCTATGCTGACAGAAACCTGCAGTAAGAAGAATCACCGGGGTGTGGGAGAGGGTTGGGGGGGCGTTGTAATAGGGGGAAGGCTGTGGGCAGTCAGTGACTGCATTGTGATCCACTGTATGTGAAGGGCCCGGCCTGAGATAATCTCCATGTTATCTGACACTGAGTCACTGATCCCGGGCGGACGGGCCCCTTGTCAGCCCGGGCCCCGAAGCAGCTGCTTCCCCTGCTTCCCCGGTAGTTACGCCACTGGAGATGAGCATTAACATTATAAAAGTATGATAGTACTTGCTCTTTGGCTTTCCCGTTCCTGAACCATTTCCTGCAATAGTTCAGTAAGCTTCTCTGATTTTGGCCTGAGCTTACTGTTATGGCCAGTGGGTGTGGACCCACTGTGCAATTAATCAGTTTAGCTTTGGGCTAAGCCTAAGGGTGTTGTCCTGAAGTTCCCTGGCATTCACCCTTTAACCCCTGTACAGAGATCTGGACTTTGCTACAATTAACCAACCAGGCCACTACCTCCTTAAGTACTATAGTCCTGGCAGAGTTGGTTGCTGACCCACGAGGATCAGAGACACCAATGCAAAACACCAAGGACAGGCAGGCTGAGTACTTGCATATTTAAAATAGTGATTCCAAAGTCAGGGCAGGCTGAGTACGAGCATAATCTAGGTCACAGTTCCAAGGTGGAGGCAGGCAGCAAGGAGCACATTCACTACTCAGAAAAGGTTCAGTACACAGATATCCAGACAAGATCACCATCACTGGTTACTAGCAAGTACTGTAGATAATCTCAAAGCTCAGCCAAGGAGGTGGATCCCCAGCCCAGCTAAATAGGTAGGTTGATCATCAACTTCACAGCACCTGGACAGGGGCAGAAGGAAAAGATTAACTCTCATACTACTGAAAGGAGTTCATGGAGCACTAGTCCCAGTACACACAATAAAACCCCATTCGCACGTCCGCAAATGGTGTCCGCATCCGTTCCGCAATTTTGCGGAACAGGTGCGGACCCATTCACTTTCAATGGGGCCGCAAAAGATGCGGATGGCACACAGTGTGCCATCCGCATCCGCACTTCCATTCCGCGGCTCCCGAAAAAAATAGAACATGTCCTATTTTTGTCCGAATACACGGACAAGAAAAGGCATTTTTATTATGTGCGGTGCGCAAATTGCGGAACGCACATGGCCGGTGTCCGTGTTTTGCGTATCTGCAAATTGCATATCCGCAAAACACGGACACCGGACACACGGACGTGTGAATGGAGCCTAAGAATGGAGCGATGCTTGCGCGGGACAACAGGACAGCGGCAGACATGAGCCGTCAGCCTAACACTGTGTAGTGTCAATATAAATAACAACTAAACAACAACAACAACTGAACAACATTGTATTAAGATCTACTACAATATGATTTGCTAGTGTAAATTACCCCTTGAGGTATCCTATAGATAATTACAGTATATCAATTAAACCAACATCATCTGTATTATGGAGGCGGCAGGAACAGACCGCAGCAACTGCATGAATGAGTATAATAGAGTAAATATCTGCATTGAATATAGCGATTTAAGCCTCCTTAGATGAGTCACTAGTGAGTGGTAATTATAATTGCCTGTGAGATCTAGAGAGAGAGAAACAGATTGTACCCTCTTTAGTGAATAAGCAAATACAATTATATCAGGGCAAAACCACTCCTATCAATAGAGGTTTATTGCTAATGTGAACTGTATGAATTGAATATAGCTTCAAAAATTGATTTTCGACCCTTAGCGGTCTAATCCCTTCCTGCAACCTGATAACCAAACACTGATAGTCACTGGTGATTAGTTCGTATGGTTCCACACCATATAAACCTTATTGCAGGAAGATCCCCATCTCTTGAGGGACAAGCACTTGTAAAGTGATGTAGATATTATTGGCTACACAAATTGCCAACCTGTAGGGAACCTCTGCTCATACAGGGATATATGGATCCCCTCAGTGTATAAATACAAACAAATAGATGTTTGGCAAAAATGAGCAGCCTCAGCCTTTCCTAATTATACGAAAAAACAGGCATGGTCCCTTTACTCTAATATATAACATCAGGGAAGGCTAATTTCAAGCCAGTTTCCACATAGAAAGAGTGAAGCTTTCTCCTGTGATAGCGAATACGACCTTCTCCAGTGCTCTTATCAACAACATACATTAAGTAAAATCGATAAAAAAATAAAACACGCTAGCCAGTTGATAGTTTTAGTACACTTCTCTTTATTGTTTATTCTTAAGCAAAAAAATAAATAAAAGTTATATTTTAATTATAGGTTCGGATATTGAGGGTCCCTAGTGGGATTTTTTTGTCATTCATAATACAGATGACGCTGGTTTAAAAGATCTACTACAAGTTGCAAAGTGGGCCTATAGAAGCTACGGTTCCATACTTTACCAGTGTATACTTCTGATATTTGATATATAATATTGGATAACATATTATAGTGATATTAGCATAGAATGCTGGTATAAAAAATGAAAACGTGGCAGATCCATTATAAGTCAATGGGATCTGTCAATATCCAGTAAATCAAGTAGAAACAAGATCATAACTCATCCAAATATTGTCATGGCTCTTATGAAATCGATGCCATGATGCCAGTGTGTACAGAGCCCAATATAACATGTTAAGATGTTGTGCCTAAATACAGATAATGGCAATCATGTTGTAGTTAACATTGTAGTGAGAAGTGTTACACTGACAATTCATGCCACTACTGTACTTGGCACATGGGCTTCGGCTGCCTGTGTGTGAATTGAGACTAGTATTCAATATAGTACTTAGGTTATAGTACTACATGGGTTAATTTTCCTGGTTGCCTTCCTTTATATGCTGGGCTCTTAGTTAAATTTCTTGCATGATCAACAGGTTTTGCCAGGTTCTGTTATCTTCTGCTAGACCTTGCAAAAGAGCTATAATCCATTTATCTACCTGTATATCAACATTTTGCCTGTTCACCATACTGATCCTGTGCTGCCTGTTCTGACCTTTGGATTGTTTCACGGATTCGCAAGAACACTGCCTGCCCTAATCTATGCCTGTTTTCTGACTACAAGTTTTGCCTGACCCCCTTTGTGCTGTACTCTAATGTTTCTGATCCTTGTGATCCTCCGATCTTCCTCTGATCCTCCATAATATTCAGAGTTCAGTCATTTCAAATCTCTTTGAGTCTCTACATACTTTAAAATAAATAATTACATTCGTAATCCAATGCCTTCCATTTTAATGATATATTCTTTTTTATTTTTGTGATTTCACTCAAAAACTTTAATATTCTAGAATTCCCATTTTACTTTTCACCTCTCTGAATTTTTTTATGAAACATTTTTTTAAACTATTGCACAAGGAAAATAAATATTGAAGAGATGAGATATGCATATTTCTCTGCTGATGGAATCCAACATTTTGAAATTCAAATATCCTCTTACCTGCTGGGTTCTTGTAAATCAGAAGAAAAATGACTGGATTTATTTACATTTTATCTAGGGCAGCTCAAGAAAATGATTAGCTATGTGTATTCTGGTGCACAGAAAAAATGAAATACAATGATGGAAAATAAATGTAAGGTGACTGCACCAACGTAAGTACAGCTAGATACATTTTATGAGTATGGGATTTTTTTCAGTGTCTTAGCTAATGAATAAGAATATAAACAAGAATATAAACAGCATTGTTTAGAAATGTGTTTCATCATGCTATGTGGTAATTTTGAGCCAACCAGATTTAAGTATTTCTTTCTAAGAATATAAAATGAGAAAGTAGTGTCATTGATTCATATTTTTATTAGTTTGTATACATGAAGTCTCTTTACAAAAGAACTTGTAGATGTGTATCATAAGATAAGAAAACATAATTTCAACATGTAACTATAAGGAAATGCATTGGGGGACATTTAACAAGCTAAACATGCCAGAATTCCGACTCAATTTACACCAAAAGGTTAGCGTACACTCCTTGCAACAGATTTAGGATATTACTTTTTGCTCCTCACTAGACAATTTTAAAATGTTTCTACAAAAGGGATGGGGCAAAAGGCATATGGTTTAAAACATGCCAAGTTGCATTGAAGTTTTGTTGCAAAATTTTGGACTACAGTAAGCCAACCAAGAGGTGACATAAGGAAGAGAAATGTGCTTAACATATATAACAAGATGCACCAAATCAATCACACAGTGTGTTACTGTGATACATTTGGCACCCTTTCTGCCTGCCTGGTCTAGCTAAGACAGTGATAATAAATCCCCTCAACATCTGAAAAGCAAAAAAAAAGCTCAATATTTTTGTTATTTTTGTATTTAAAGGGGTTCTGCAGTTCTGTAAAACTGACGTCACGACTAGTATCACTGGCCTGGGCGGGGCTAAGCGCTGTTCACTTGAATGGAGCTTAGCCCCGCCCAGGCCAGTGATACTAGTCATGATGTCACTGGCTTGCGGTAAATACAGAGAAGGCCGCGGCGCTCCTTCAGCGCCGCTGCCTTCTCAAACAGCTGATCGGCGGGGGTCCCGGGTGTCGGACCGCCGCCGATCAGAGGCTGATGATCTATCCAGAGGATAGATCTTCAGTTTTATAGAACTGCAGAACCCCTTTAATTAAAGACAGTTGCGGCATAACCATAGGATATGAATGATATATGGGGGCTTTAGTTCTGTTTCGTCCACTTATCTGAAATCCTCTCATCTTTGATCCACCAGGAGGAGAACAGAAAGATGGTCAATTCATATCCATGCAAAGTAGGTGGAAAAAAGAGGATAGGCGTGCAGCAAGCCTTAAAAGGACCTTTAGTAGGCACCAATCACCATAAAAAGGTTATTGCATATATTAATTTTGTATATAAAGATGACAACACATGTAGAGGTAGGTATAAGGAGACGGTATAAGGATTAGGTACTAACCCCGTCACCCATACTTTAGTGTAACAAGTCAATAAGCAGTTAGGCGAAATAGCTGCATTGAATGCTTCATACCTAAGATAAATAGTGAATAATAATAAATGGTAGAAATGATCACACTCACTTCACTGGGGGGATGACTCGTGGATAAAGCTCAAGACACCTTGAGACAGAGCCCCCCCGAGCTGGGTTCGCTTCAAGTAATGTCAGGAAGAAGTGGCAGCCACCAAGAGGCTTCTCATCAATTCCTTTAATTCATAAAACAATGGCTCTCTCAACGCGTTTTGGGGGTGGTTAGGGTACCCCCTTCATCAGGAGAAAATATATAACATATTATGTTATTATATATTATATATAACATAAGGCAATAATTATAATAATTATAATAATAATTATTGCCTGTAATATTTTCTCCTGATGAAGGGGGTACCCTAACCACCCCCGAAACGCGTTGCCTTTATACACATATATATACTTATATTGGTAGTGATACTGTGATTGTGCACTGGTTGGGGTAAGGGGATGGTGTACCCAGGGATATTTGATATATGATTATTTACTACCTTTCTCCACTGTCCTGTTTTATTTAATATACCTGATGTGTAACTACGCCACCACCAATTAGTTGGTGTTCATATTATTTATGCATTTTATGTATGTATTTTAGCTTATGTAATTAATAAAGTATTTGGTCATACTTAGTCTCCTGGAAGCCAGGAGAAGAAGCCCCCTTCTTCACCTGGCTTCCACATGCGATCAGCCACATCACCGTCCACTACTGTTTGCACATCACTGATGTGACCCTCACCAGTCTCAGGGCCACATGCCTGACTGCTCGCAACACCAGCTCCCATGCAACTCTCATCATCACTACTTGCCCGCCTACCAAAGGAAGCAGTGGATCTCTCCTCCAGATGTTGGCTGGGCAGTAGCTGCTGACTGTCCTCTAGAATCTCTCGTCCTCGCTGAAAAGTGGAGCTGAGATGACAGCATACAATACTTCTCGAGCTGAGGGAGCAGAAAATTACAGAGGACAGGTGGGGGCACAGAGCTGTTCCTGGGCCATGCCAACTAAGCGTCGTGTCAGAGGAACCCACCGACTCCTGGATGGGGGTGTCTGATGTCACTTGTAATGAAGTAGACGACCGAGTCAGCCATTCAAGGGCTGCTGGGTTGCTGGTCAAGACACGATCGCTAGATGACACTAGCAGCTCAGGCCTGTCGTTGTGACTGCTGCTGCCACCCCCCTTCTTCTGCTGCTACTTCTGCCTGCTCCAGAAACATTTTGGTCACTGTCCGTTCCCTTAAAAGGGCCTGTCACATGTCTGTTTGACATACTGTAAATTAAAAGAAACTGAAGGGTAAAAGAGCAATACTATCAGACTTCAATTTCACCCCAAAAGCAAGAGTGAATGGAAGTTCTTATATATTTAAAATAAATACACCCCAAAACTGTATTTAGTAACCCCAAGTGCAGCAAGGTGTAATAGAATAGCTCCTATTACCCAGGCTTTACACTCTTTTACTGGTCCCTGCTTTCTCCCTACAGTGTGGATAATGCCTCCCTATCCTTTCTCTACACTATGAATAATCTTTCCCTGAACAGCTTAATAGTTTTTTTTTTTTGTGAAAAGTCTTTTCTAAACACTGTCCATAACATCTCTCCCTCCCTTCACTGTAAAGTTGGGCAGGAGGAGGCCTTTTATAGGGCTGTGGCATCACAAGGGCTGGTTATCTGCTGAATGACTGTCTGCATGGCATTATGGATGCTCTCTCATTCCCAGGCTTCTTACTTCTTTGTTCTAACATGTGCAGCAGCCATTTAAAAAAAAATACCATTCGTTACCACTAAGAGCAAGGAAATTCAACCTCGTGACGAATCAAATTTTTAGTGAAATTCGGATTGAATTCCACTTCATAAACTTCAATTTGCTTATCTCTAATTGCAACTATACAAAGCATTGGTACGGGCTCACCTGGAATACGCAGTTCAGTTCGGGGCACCAGCTCAAAAAACGATGCCATGGAGTTAGAAAGTGCAAAGAAGAGCAACTAAACTCATAAAGGGGATTGAAGATCTTATCTATGAACACAGATTGAAAGAACTGAATTTGTTTAGACTTGAAAAAAGACATTTAAGGGGGGGGACATGATTAATTTGTACAAATATACAAACGGACCATAAAAAAAATGTCAAGAGAAGCTATTCTGTGTTAAACCCCCTCAAAAAACTAGGGGCCACTTCCTAAACCTGGAGAAAAAAAGATTCAGTCATAGGAGGCAACAAGCATTCTTTATAGTAAGGGCTGTGAATCTCTGGAATAGCCTGCCACAGGAGCTGGTCACAGCAAATACAGTTGATGGTTTCAAATAAGGTTTAGATTACTTTTTATTTCATAATAGCATTGAGGCTTATGAAAATGTATAGAAATCATGTTCTACACACCCTTTCCCTTTATCTAAACCATTACTTAAAAGGATAATGGATATTGATCCTGGAATTTGTTCTGATTGCCACATCTGGAGTCGGGAAGGATTTTTTTTTCCTCATAGGGTTTTTTTTGTCTTCCCTTGGATCAATACAGCAGGATAACAGGTTGGACTTGATAGACGTTTGTCTTTTTCCAACCTTAACAACTATGTAGCCGTATAACTATGTAAGTATTGGCTGAGTCCGTAGTGGTCAACAGGTTTGTTGGTTAGAAGCCATACTCAAGATTTTAACATGAGAAGATTATTCCTTCTGTTTCTGAACAGATACAAAGAAAGTTTCAGAAGCAGATGGCAGGTTTTCACAGACATTGAAGGAGATTTATCAAAACTGGTGCCAAGGAAAAATGACTTAGTTGTCCATAGCAATCAATCAGATTCCACCTTACATTTTTCAGAAAATAAATAGATCAATCTGATTGGTTGCCATGGATAACTAAGCCAGTTTTCCTTTCCACCGGTTCTGATAAATCTCCTCTATAGTCTTCAAAAGGTTAGTCAAGATTCCTTGCTTCCCTAAAAGTGGTTCAAGCATGATGGCAATCTGGATGAGGCATCCTTGTGCTGATCTCTATTCATGTGCATTCTATCCATTAGAAAACAAAGAAAAAAACAAGGTAATGAGCTGGTGAGAAGAGCCTAGCATCTTTACCAGCTATGTGCCAGTGCAATGGCCCCACGAGGAAGTGGAGCAGAGGATGGAAGTGGTAGTGGCACTGGCTGTTATAATCAATCACAGTGGCTTTCCTCATGATATTGCTCCCTAGGGCCATGCAGTGAAAGAAGGGGCACCTTTTCTTCCCTCAGGGCATACCCTGATTCTGGTGCTCTTGCCTGATGGTAGCTGGGGTGCCTTTGATGTTAGGTGTTTCGATGGGTGCAAGGCAGGGCATGTAGAGTGCAATGGCCAGCGTATGGTGTTGGGAGTTGGAAAACAAGGCCAGTGGTAGAAGAACAAACATCTCTCTTTACTGTAGTGCAAAATAGGAGTTGTAGTACATCCAGACATAGCAGACACAGTTCCAACTGTACACAGTGCAATTCTCTCCCAGATAGCAATGTTTGGATTTAGGCAAGGATGATAGTTATGGCCCTCTTTCCTCTCTATCTTCCTCTTCAGTAGAATCTATGGCTGTTGAGTACCTTGGCAATAATGACTGTAGTATTCACTGCTGGATACAGGGTCTTGAAGGTACATCTGGCCAGAATGTCTCCAAGTGTGAAAAATGTCTTAATGATGTCCCTTACAACAGAAAGTCTTAATGGCTTAAGTCAAATATTACCTTAATGATTCCTATGCTTGGCCATGCAGATTCTAAGTTCTCTTCTCTTTCTGTTGATCTTGCAGTAGTTCACACAGAGACTTGTTAGTCTCTGAAGCTTTCTTGGGCCTTAAAAGAGAGAGCATATAACACAGATTTCTTCCTCTCTCAACACCAGTCTAGACTGACTAACTGAGCTGGGGGCATATAATAATAGGTTGGTGGATATACAGTGCCTTGCGAAAGTATTCGGCCCCCTGAAACTTTTCATCCTTTTGCCACATTTAAGGCTTCAAACAAAAAGATATAACATTTTAAATTTTTGGTGAAGAATCAACAAGTGGGTCACAATTGTGAAGTAGAACGAAATTTATTGGATCATTTAAACTTTTTTTGTAATAATAAAACTGAAAAGTTGGGAGTGCAAAATTATTCGGCCCCCTTGCATTAATACTTTGTTGCAACACCTTTTGCTGCGATTACAGCTGCAAGTCGCTTGGGGTATGTCTCTATCAGTTTTGCACATCTAGAGACTGAAATTCTTGCCCATTCTTCCTTGCAAAACAGCTCGAGCTCTTTGAGTTTGGATGGAGAGCGTTTGTTAACAGCAGTTTTCAGCTCTTTCCACATATTCTCAATTGGATTCAGGTCTGGACTTTGACTTGGCCATTCTAAGACCTGGATACGTTTATTTTTGAACCATTCCATTGTAGATTTTGCTTTATGTTTGGGATCATTGTCTTGTTGGAAGATAAATCTCTGTCCTAGTCTCAAGTCTTTTGTAGACTCCAACAGGTTTTCATCCAGAATGGTCCTGTATTTGGCTCCATCCATCTTCCCATCAATTTTAACCATCTTCCCTGTCCCTGCTGATGAAAAGCAGGCCCAAACCATGATGCTGCCACCACCATGTTTGACAGTGGGGATGGTGTGTTCAGAGTGATGAGCTGTGTTGCTTTTACGCCAAACATATCATTTTGCATTGTTTCCAAAAAGTTCGATTTTGGTTTCATCTGACCAGAGCACCTTCTTCCACATGTTTGGTGTGTCTCCCAGGTGGCTTGTGGCAAACTGTAAATGAGACTTTTTATGGATATCTCTAAAAAAAGACTTTCTTCTTCCCACTCTTCCATAAAGGCCAGATTTGTGAAGTGTTCGACTGATTGTTGTCCTATGGACAGACTCTCCCACCTCAGCTGTAGATCTCTGCAGTTCATACAGAGTGATCATGGGCCTCTTGGCTGCATCTCTGATCAGTCTTCTACTTGTTTGAGATGAAAGTTTAGAGGGACGGCCAGGTCTTGGTATATTTGCAGTGGTCTAATACTCCTTCCATTTCAATATGATCGCTTGCACAGTGCTCCTTGGGATGTTTAAAGCTTGGGAAATCTTTTGGTATCGAAATCCGGCTTTATACTTCTCCACAACAGTATCACGGACCTGCCTGGTGTGTTCCTTGGTCTTTATGATGCTCTCTGTGCTTTAACACCTTAAGGACCCAGCCATTTTTCACCTTAAGGACCAGGCCATTTTTAGCAAATCTGACGTGTCTCACTTTATGTGGTGATAACTTTAGAACGCTTTTACTTATCCAGGCCTGAGATTGTTTTCTCGTCACATATTGTACTTCATGACAGTGGTAAATTTGAGTCAAAATATTTATTCTTATTTATAAAAAAAATACCAAATTTACCAAAAATTTAGAAAAATTTGCAAATTTCCAAATGTCAATTTCTCTACTTTTAAAATACATAGTAATGACTCCACAAATAGTTATGACTTTACATTCCCCATGTGTCTACTTCAGGTTTGGATCACTTTGAAAATTACATTTTATTTTTTTGGGATGTTAGAAGGCTTAGAAATTTAGAAGCAAATCTTGAAATTTTTCACAAAATTTCCAAAACCCACTTTTTAAGGACTAGTTCAGGTTTGAAGTCACTTTGTGAGGCTTCCATCATAGAAACCACCCAAAAATGACCCCATTTTAGAAACCACACCCATCAAGGTATTCAAAACTGATTTCACAAACGTTATTAACCCTTTAGGTGTTCCACAAGAATTAAAGAAAAATGTAGCCAAAATTTCCGAATTTCACTTTTTTGGCAGATTTTACATATGAATCATTTTATTCTGAGAATAAAGCAAGGGTTAACTGCCAAACAAAACTCAATAATTATTACCCTGATTCTGTAGTTTACAGAAATGCCCCATTTGTCATCGTAAACTGCTGTACAGGCACACGGCAGGGCGCAGAAGGAAAGGAACGCCAGGGCAGATTTAACTGGAAAAAGTTGCCATGTCACATTTTATGCACCCCTAGAGTAGGAAACTCCAAAAAACTGACCCCATTTTGGAAACCACGGGATAAGTGGCACTTTTGTTAGTGCTATTTTAGGGTACATATGATTTTTGGTAGCTGTATATTACACTTTTTGTGAGGCAAGGTAACAAAAACTAGCAGTTTTGGCATTGTTTTTATTTTTTGTTATTTACAACATTCATCTGACAGGTTAGATCGTGTGATACTTTTATAGAGGAGGTCGTTACAGACGCGGCAATATCTAATATGTATACTTTTTTTATTTATTTAAGTTTTACACAATATTTTCGAAGCACAAAAAAAAAAAAATCACATTTTAGTGTCTCCATAGTCAGAGAGCTGTAGTTTTTTTTATTTTTTGGGCGATTGTCTCAGGTAGGGGCTCATTTTTTGCGGGATGAGATGACGATTAGATTGGTACTATTTTTGGGGGCATACGCTTTTTTGATCGCTTGGTATTACATTTTTTGTGATGAAATGTGACCAAAAAATGGCTTTTTTTTAGACAGTTTTTTATTTTTAATTTTTTACAGTGTTCACCTGAGGGAAGAGATCATGCTATATTTCTGTAGAGCAGGTTCTTACGGACGTGGCGATACCTAACATGTATACTTATTTTTATTTATTTAAGTTTTACACAATAATATCCTTTTTGAAACAAAAAAAATCATGTTTTAGGGTCTCCATAGTCAGAGAGCTGTAGTTTTTTTTATTTTTTGGGCGATTGTCTCGGGTAGGGGCTCATTTTTTGCGGGATGAGATGACGGCTAGATTGGTACTATTTTTGGGGGCATATGCTTTTTTGATCGCATGGTATTACATTTTTTGTGATGAAATGTGACAAAAAATGACTTTTTTAAAGAAAGTTTTTATTTTTAATTTTTTACGGTGTTGACCGGGCGGGCTGGATCATGTGATATTTTAATAAAGCAGGTTTTTACGGACGTGGTGATACCTAATATGTATTTTTTTAATTTTTTTTCTATTTTTATTTGTTTCTTTATGGGGAAGGGGCTTTTTTTTATTGAAACTTTATTATTTTTTATTTTTTATTTTTTTTTGTTAAAACACTTTTATTTAACTTTTTTTTTTAACATTTCACTTATGTCCCAGTAAGGGACTTTAACATTTCAGGGTCTGATCCCTGATTGAATGCAGCACAATACATCTGTACCCAGCGCTGTGGCTGGGTCTCCTGGGCTTCCGTAGATGGGAGTCCCGATGCCTCTGGGCAAGGCATCAGGGCTTCCATCTCAACCATGGGGCCCCCCCCACCGCCTCACGGGGACCCGATGGCTTTAAAAGCTGCCGCAATTGCCTTGTATGCCGCGGTCAGCGTGACCGCGGCATACAAGGGGTTAATCCGCCGGCATCGGTGTAATCACCGGTGCTGGCGGATACAGCAGAGGCCCGGCTGTTAGTATCAGCCGGGCCCCTGCTGCAGATTGCGGCAGCGGGGCAGCAGCAGCACCTTAACCCTAGGACGAGAATGCTCGTCCTAGGGCGTTAAGTAACGCCATATTAGGACGAGCATTCCTGTCCTAGGTCGCCAAGGTGTTAAACAGAACCCTGAGACTATCACAGAGCAGGTGCATTTATACGGAGACTTGATTACACACAGGTGGATTCTATTTATCTTCATCAGTCATTTAGGACAACATTGGATCATTCAGAGATCCTCAATGAACTTCTGGAGTGAGTTTTCTGAACTGAAAGTAAATGGGCCGAATAATTTTGCACGCCCAACTTTTCAGTTTTATTATTACTAAAAAAGTTTAAATGATCCAATAAATTTTATTCCACTTCACAATTGTGACCCACTTGTTGTTGATTCTAAACCAAAAATTTAAAATGTTATATCTTTTTGTTTGAAGACTGAAATGTGGCAAAAGGTTTAAAAGTTCCAGGGGGCCCAATACTTTCGCAAGGCACTGTAGATGCACATTTATAGAAAATAAAGGCCATGAGAAAAGTAGAAAAATAGACACTTTGTGAACATGATACATACAGAGTGAATAGGATATGAAAGATAAATACTTCTGATATACATGTTTCATTTATATGTAAAAGCATTTTTGACTGTGCAAAAAAAAATTGCTTTGGCTATAAATACAAAATTACTTTTTTTTGTTGAGTTTTTTTATGAGCAAAAATCACTGCTGCCTGATGTCAAATCCAGGCCAGTAAGAAATTATAAATCGTCCTACAAACATGACTTTCTTTGTCGTGGCATTTTAAGACAATTTCCTTGCGTTTATTGCCCTCTTGCAATTTTTTAAAATCACAGCATACCACCGTTTACCAAGTGCTATATAAAAGCAATGAAGGGTTTACCATGGAATGCTGTGTGTTTTGTGTGTCACTGTTTGTTCTGCCAGGGACTCATCTAAACATTAAACCTTCTCTCAAAAGGCTTGACAAATACTTAGAGGGGCTGTCCAAGTTATTTTATATCGATGACCTATTCTCAAAAAGAACCTAAATGGGTCAATTTCAGATTTTGATTGCATACCTCTAGGTTATGCTGTCAATGTCAGATATGTTCTGGTCCCACCTCTGGGACCTGCTTCTATCTCCAGAAAGGACCTCCTGAAGTGAAGGATAGAACGCTGCGCATGTGCGGAGTGTTCTCCATTCTCTGCTATTGAAGTTCCGGAAATAGCAGACTGTGTGCTATTTTTAGAACTTCCATTGAATACGAGGCGCGCTCTCCTTTACTTCAGAAGGCCCATTCTGGAGATAGATAGGTGGGTGTCCCATGTGTTCCTAACATTGATGGCATATCCTAGCAGAATGCTGTAAATGTCTGAGATCGGAAAACTCCTTCAAGGGGGTTGTCTGTTATTTATATTGATGACCTATCCTCGCTGATGATCTATCCCCACTGATCATAGAAGGCGTGCGCCTTGCCAGCACTGTCTCCCCTTTATTGTTTACCTGCTCATTGTTGCATTCGCAGCGATGAGCAGGTGTAATTATACGTAAGACGGTCCATTCATTTTAATAGGATGGCTCATTCCTATACAAGTGTATAGTAGGGAGCCGTTCCAATCCTGAGAATAGGTCATCTATATAAAATAACTTGGACAACCCCTTTAAGTATTTGTCAAGTCTGTTGGGAGCAGGTTTAAAGTTTAGATGAGTCACTGGCAGAACAAAGAATGACACACAAAACACACAACATTCCATGGCAAACCCTTTATTGCACTTATATAGCACTGACATATTCCACAGTGCTTTACAGACAATAGTATCAAGCTGTCCCCAACAGGGCTCACAATCTATATTCCATATCAGTATGTCTTTGATGTGTGGGAGGAAACGTAGTACCCAGAGGAATCCCATGCAAACACAGGGAGAACATACAAACTCTATGCAGATGTCCTTGGTCAAACCTAGGACCCCAGTGCTGCAAGTCACCAGTGCTAACCACTGAGCCACCATGCTGCTGATTACAATGTGAACATTTGTTTGGTGATATCATATTATATCATAATTGAAAGGTACTGTATATTTTATGCCTTGGGCTTTGGCTTTGGATGGCTGTGAGCAGTAAAACACCAGAGAAGAAACCATGTTAAACACCGGAAGTTACAGGGCTTAAACTGTCAATAAGAAGCTAAAAGTAGTTAAGTGCCTTGGGAGCAACAGTGCTTACAGGCTCAGCTGTGCTAATTCTCCAAGTATCAATTACTTGTGCAAAACATATACCCCAGAGGGGCAATTCCTTCTTCAAGAATTATTTGTAAACACAAAGGAATTATTCTTGAGTACAGCTGGGTTCTTGGAACCACCCATGAAAATGTTTCACTGCAATTGACTCAATCAATCAATTCTTCATACAGTAGGACTTTTAAAGTTTATGTTTTTATATCACATTTGGAGATATATGAATGTACTGTACACTCATTGACAAAAAAAAAACTAGAAAAGGTCAGGACTGTATTTATAGCTGATGCTGCCCTAGGCACCAAGTCTGAATATTCCCTATCTGGGCCAGGATGAGCGGAGTGGCCAACACAAGTGCATGGGGCCAAATCAAGTAGGTGGGGCTAACTTATGTAGATGGGGCTATTTCTATAAGACTTTGAAAAGAAATGGTGGAATGTACACGGCGGGAATCCATGTTTGATCCGTGATTTGCTGACTGCAAAACGAATACGGTTGTGTGCATGAAGCTTTAATATAAACACTTAGGCCAATTAGAGTTCCTGTCTGGACAATCTTTATAGTAAATGTGACTATACGCCCCCTCATCCTATGCTACAGTGCCTGCTGCAGTACATGGTTGTATTTTGAAGGATGAAGGAGGTTATAGTTAAATTTAATGTAAATATTTAGGCAAATAAGAGTTCCTGGACAGTGATTGTTTTAACTCTGACTATAACCCACCTCATTCTTAAGAATGCACCCATGTACTGCAGCAGGCCCTGTAGCATGGGTGCACTCTTAAGGATGAGAGGGGTCATAATTACATTTAATATAAACACTGTCCAGGCAGGAACTCTAATTGGATTGTGTTTATATTGTTTATATAATGCGACTACAACTCCCCTCATCCTTAAGAATGCACCCATACTGCAGGACCCACTCATGGTCACTCTCCTTCATCCATATGGCAGCAGGTGGTGGGCAGTGTGGACAGTGGCAGACTGGGCTGATTGGTGGAGGTGGAGCAGCAGTTCTCAGCGCTCACCAATCAACTCAACATTTAGTGTAGTGCAGATGAGTGGGAGGAGAATCGCTCTTCTCTCCCTCCTCTGCCTCAAGAGTTGCTGCTCTTCAGAGAGGCCGACACCTGTCACCCCCGCCGATCAGCTGTTTGAAGAGCGATGAGCAGGTGTGATTACAAGTATGGTGTCCTCATTCACTTCTATGGAACAGCTTTGTCTGTTCAAGTTCCATAGAAGTGAATTGGGAAAAGCCATACTTGTAATTACAGTGCTCACTACTGCAAGTGCTGCGACAAGCAGGTAAACAGAGCAGAGAATGCAGCATTTTTATGAGGTGGGTGTGCCGGGTGTCGGACCACTGCCAATCTATTGATGACCTATTGATGACATCAATAGTAAAAACCAGACAACCCCTTTAAGTACAGACTGCCAGAGGAGGCAAAACATTCATGAGAGGTAGCACAGAGGGAATCAAGACTTGCTTATAACATCAGTCTTGATAAATGTTCCCCATATTCTTTATATATATATATATATATATAAAGCAGTACTACTCATATGTGGATATTTAGGACACTAATACTGAGATACAGATACTTGCAATGATATATATATATATATATATACAGATATTTAAGACACTGATGATATCTCCTATATAGAGAATAAGAAGATGTTGACACAGATACACTAACACACACAAATACAGTACACACACACACACACACATACATAAACACACACAAACACACACAATTATTTACTTACAGGCTGCACGTTCTCCTCTGGTGTCATCTGGTGTGACATGATGACATCATCGAAAGTCCTTCAGCCTACCATTGCTATTTCTCAAAGGTCTTTCATACTCTGGTATGTACATCTAGATAGGGACGGGCCCCCAATGTGACTGTATCTGGAGGAGGCCCTGCCTGGCCTGTATTCTACTACAAAAGATACTGCTCTCAGGTCCCTTCTCAACTCAGGCCCAAAGCAGCCACTTTCCCTGTAGTTACGCCACTGAACCTTGCCATGAGAGCCATCACATGTGGCTGCATGTCTTGCACCACCTATCACTAAGCTGTTAGTATACCTATATCACTACTAGGGGTGACCGACTGTCATATGTGATGGCTTCCCAGATCATCACAACAGCAGTTAAGGCAGTGCATTGCTCCACAGAAATATGTTTTTGAGTGCGTCATAGAGTCATGTCTAGCTAGATTTCTCACCAAGAGGTGCAGTACCCAAAAGTATGAAATCCTTTTCATAGGGCAGCTGGGGAAGTAATTTTACAGTACTTTTGTGGCAAGACCCAGTGTCTAATCAGACCGCTCCTGTATTTATTTACATGTCTTCTTAAGAGATGCTTGGCAAGAGATGCTGCAATCTGACATTTCTATCTGAGTGCTTTATTTTTGGTCAATTAGTGCATTTATGCCAAGTTCTCAGCATAACTGCATTGAAAAAAATGATGTCCAACACAAATGCCATATTTTTGAACTGATTATTTTAGTTTGCTTCTATGGCCTCTCTAGCAATGTGAAATGCAGGGGTATAGCTATAGTGGAAGCAGGGGAAGCAGCTGCTTTGGGGCCTGAACTCAGAAGGGGCCTACCCAGGAGAAGGACTAAAGGATTTTATTGCCAGACCCCCCACAACAGTATTATACAATGGCAGTATATACAGTGACACTGTATACAGTGACATGACATACATTATATACACTACTGACAAAAAGTTAGGGATATTTGGCTTGTTGGTGAAATTTCAGGATGAACATAAAATGCACTGTAACTTTTGCAAGTGAACTTAATGTGACCTTCTCTAATGTTTTTAATACACATATCCAACTGGTCAATGTTTCATTACTTTTTTGCATAACTTGCTGTTCTCGAACAAGGAGCTTAACGGCAAAATTCACAACAGGTTTTCGATCCATGAATCACCCAATAAATTTTCTTGGTTCAATTAAAATTGGTATTCAAACAGTCCTCTCATCATGCAGTTCACATTTTGACATCATGATACCAAGACAACACCTAAGAATTGATAAACAGTACCTCGCCACAGCGAGGCTTCATGCAGGATGTTCTCAGATGGAAGTGGCCACTGAGCTTAGAGTGTCACAGAGTGTCATCAGCAGGTTGCAACAGAGATACAGAGAGACTGGAAGAGACACAGAAAGGCATTGAAGTAGACAGCCTTTGGCCACATCCCACACTGAAGACAGCTTCATTGTGAACAATGCTTTGTGGAACTGGATGATGAATGCTACACAACTCCAGGCACATTTAAGGGAGGTGAGAGGCACGTCAGACCATTCAAAACCATTTACATCAGCATGGTCTGCGTGCTAGACGACCTGCAAGACCACACCAAGAGCGCTATGCATCAGCCACTGTTGTCACCAGATGAGCCTTTGGAGGTGGTATTACAGTGTGGGCAGGTGTGTCTAGTCAATACAGAACTGCCCTATACTTTGTGAATGGCACAGTGACAAGCCCATACTACTTGAATAACTTCATTAATCCTTCATGGAAGACAATGCACCAGCTCATCGAGGTCTCATCATTAGGGAATGACTGCTGGAGACTGAGGTACCGCAATTGTTGTCAACCTGTAATTGATGCTCAAGGTTAGGGATGAGCGAACCGAACCGTAACGAACCAGATTCGTTACGAACTTTACCGAACGTTCGGTTCGTCCCCGAACCGAACTTTCGTCAAGTTCGTATGAATCAGGTTCGTAAATAAAGTTTACTTTTTCCACAGAATAGACCAGGATACAAGGGATTATTTATTACTCCTACAATCCCTTGTATCCTGGTGTGACCCTCGTGTCAAACCACCCTTTTGGGAGGAGAATGGCCGAGATGGGTTATTATTTTCGTTCGTCCGAACGTTCGTTCGACGAGCGAACAGAACCGTAACGAACCAGATTCGTTTAACCCCTTCACCCCCAGCGCCGTACATGTACGGCGCTGGGGCGATGCGGGCACATGGCGCCCGCTCGCGGGTGCGGCGGGCGTCATGGCCGGCAAGTCTCTGCTGTTTCTAACAGCAGAGACTTGCCGCTACCTACTATATCGGCGGCGTCTTCCGGGTTGACTAGATGCCGTGATCACACGTGATCACGGCATCTAGTTGCGGCTAACCCGGAAGCGTTCGCTTCCGGGTGGTGTACAGACACCCCGTGTGGCCAATCGGGGTGTCTGTACACCATATGAAAACTGTAATCCTCGCTGGTGAGGATTACAGTTTTCAAAGTGCAATTCTTATTCTGGCCACTAGATGGCAGGCCAGGATAAGAAATGAGCAATTCATGTCTTTCTGAGTCTATAAAACCCAGAATTGCTCATAAAGAAAAAAAAAAAAAGCCACAATATATAAGCCCATATTTGAGCTTTCTAATAGTAAAAAAAAAATTTAAAAAAAAGTTAAAAATATATAAAAATAAAAAAGATGTAAAAGTTCAAATCACCCCCCTTTCCGTATAAGTAAAAAATAAATACCTAAATAACAATAAATATAGACATCATGGGTATCATCGTGACCGAAAACGCCCGTACTTTTAAAATATAAAAAAAAAAATTCCAATACAGCGAATTGTGTGGCGGAAAAAAGCGTCCAAATGGCGATTTGCCATTTTTTGTCGCTTTTTTTTTCTAAAAAAAATTAAATAAAAAAGTGATCAAAAAGTCATACACACCCCAGAATGGTATCAATAAAAACTTCAGATCGTCCCGCAAAAAATGAGCCCCCATACAGCTCTGTACACATAAATACCAAAAAGTTATAGGGGTCAAGATTTGACAAGGAAAAAAAAAAAAAAAAAAGGGCAACTTTCTAATTATTTTATCACTATGAAAACGCAGGAAAAACTATACATATTAGGTATTGCCGGATTCGTACTGACCAGTAGAATGAAAGTAATGGATCAGTTTTAATGCACATCGAACGCTGTAAATAAGAAACCCGTAGAACTGTAGCGGAATAGCGTTTTCTTTGCAATTTCACCCGGTTTGGAATTTTTTTCCCGCTTCCCACTACACCGTATGCAATAATAAATGGTGGCGTTGGAAAGTACAACTTGTCCCGCAAAAAACAAGCCCTCATACAGCTATGTGAACAGAAAAATAAAAGAGTTATGGCTGTTTGAAGGCAGGGAGCGCAAAACGAAAATGCAGAACCGAAAAAAGCTCCGGGGGTGAAGGGGTTAAGAACTTTTAAGACGAATCTGGTTAAAATAAAAACGGCACATCAAATGCGTACATATTCAGTTAAGTAGCGTACCTTTGACAACGCTAGACTGTATGTTCGTTATTTGTGCGGGAATGTTCGCATTAGCGTACGTATTAGTGTAGATTCTCAAATATGCGTATATTCGTTCGTATAAGGTTCGTTTTAGGTTCGGTTCGTACGAATCCGAACTTCAAGAAAGTTCGCCGAAGCGAACCGAACCGAACTTTTCAAAAGTTCGCTCATCCCTACTCAAGGTCACATACAAGTTAGGTATTGAGATATTGACATTTTTTGTGGGGGTATACCCACCACTGCTGTTGCAAACCTCCACATAAATGCCCTATTTTCATGATATAATATCACTGTAGGGTGAACTTTTTTCATTTTCCATAAATTTCAGCCAAATATCCCCACATTATGTGTAGGAAACAGACTGAGCGGCTGCTGGGACTCTTTTGAGGGAGCGATCTTGGCTAGCCACAAAAGTCGGGGTTGCACGGGAGGAGGAGATTATGATGAAGTTGTTGGAGGGCGGGGGGTGGTCCCATTAAAAAATTTGCTGTGGGGCCCAGTCATTTCTAGTTATGCCACTGGTGAAATGCAACTGATTTACTTAGGTCTTGTATAACTTTTCTAAAGAAATGATTGCACAAGGCATTAAGCAATTGCAATGTAACGCCCAATAGACTTGCAGCATACCAATTAATCATCTTGGGAATGATGGTATGTATAGGGTCTTCCCTTATAGAATACAGCTAGTTGAAGGAAAAAGTTACTTCACAGTGAAGAAAAGACAAAAGCTAGCTAGGCCTCATAATTAATTCATAAAGAGATGGCAGGAGTCAGAGTGTCATTGTATAACTTAGGCTGCCACAGGCAGGCTAGCATTTTATTGAGAGCTGCACCATTTGGGTCATTTATCAAACTGGTGTAAATCACATCACATCATCCTTCAGTAGGAATGGGAATGGCTTTAGCGCAAGTAACAGGAGCAGCATCACTGTTGGCACCAGCCTTTTGGCCAGTAGTATTAATATTTCAGTTGTTCTTCACCTTCGGTAATCAATGGTATATTATTGTGGAGGAAGCACATGACATTTTGGACTGGTTGACATATTCATAATCTCAGTCACAACAGAATGATGTTGAATGTTACCTCTGCGTGTGACACCATGCCTTTGAGCCAGTATTAAGTCATTCCTCCTGCTCCTTCTTCATTATTATTATTTATTATTAAAGCGCCATTAATTCCATGGCGCTGTACATATGAAAAGTGGTATACATACCTAATACAGACAATTGCACTAAGCATGAACAAGATGAGTTACAAACTGGTACAGAAGGAGAGAGGGCTCTGCCCGCGAGGGCTTACAATTAGAGATGAGCGAATCATCCAAAATTCGCTTCGCATGTTCGTCGAACTTTTCAAAAGATTTGTACCTCATACGAATCTATTCGGCGAAGCTGCGTACAAATCATACGTTATTATGTGGTGTTTTGCGAACATTCGCGCACTAATAACGAACGTACAGTTGTTAAAGGTACGGAACTTATGTGAACACATACGCATGAGCGTACAAATGGCGTACGAATCCTTAGCGTACTATTGTCTAGCGATTGCGTAATCGCACGACGCTAAGCCGAGGCATGCACTCCTCAAAGGCAGAGCAAATTTTTCAAAATGACATCCAGGCGATCCTCAGCATTTAGGTCTGGAGAGCTTAAATACATGATCCGGCTGATGGACCGGCAGGATTGCCATGGCACACACCACCACCCGAACCAGCATAAAAAGGAGATTTGAAGTTTAAGTGCCCAGAGCGGCTTACTGAGATCCGTGCAGCGATACGACAGGGTGAGTAACAAAATATTTGAAAAGTAAAAACATGTTAAAAAATTAGTGTACTGTATTGTATATATACCAGTGAGTGCCAATAATGAAAACCGTATAGAAGGACAACATGGGTGTGCGCAGTGCGCTGCAGCAATTTTCTTTCATGCTAGGCCACGCCTCTAACTCCACCAAAACAAGTGAAGGTATTCTCAGATACATGCCCCTTCCCAGTAATTTGCCTTAGGCTACTTTCACATATGTGGTGGTGATCCTGCAGGCTGTTCTGCAGTATTTGTCCTGCCAATTCCAGGCGTTCTTGCCGTATAGCAGACGGATCAGCGCCGTCCCCCATTATTGTTAATGGGGCTGGTAGTTCTCCCGTTTGTGTGAGGAAAATGCACTAGTGTGAAAGAAAGTACCCTTAGATATATGCCCCTTCATAGTTAGCGCTTCCTCCTCCTACACACAGACTCACAGACGTGCTCATGCTGCAGCTAATGTGAGTGGGCGATATCAAAAGTATTCCCACCGTGTTAACGTTATTAAGAAATTTATTGCGATAACGATATCTATCGCGATAAATACCTATTTAGAAGAAAAACATGAATATGGCCCTCCTCTCACCCATAATATCTTCATAGTAGTATACAGTTTTAATATTAAAAACGGTCATCATAACAATTGTGTACAGATTTATGTTGCCCAAGGTCACCGCCAGCGTCATGCCCGGACAGCCACTGCAGTACCTGTAGCTTCTAGTAAGTGTAAACATATATAATGTATTTTTGATCCAGGCTGCGTGGGAGTGCAGCTGCAGTGATATAAGAGCACTAGTGGTTAGGAATGGGATCCAGCTCCAAACTATTCACATGTATCAGAAGTTACAACTGTTCATTAGAGTTGAATGTAATGCCATTATTTAATGTTTTTTTGACAGCTGCTGCACCACAGAGGAGCCCCTCTCACCCTCCTCCATCACAACAGCGAGAGAGGACCCCATCTGCCCCTCCAACACCACCAGCCCAACTTCCAGAGGTAGAAGTAGGTAAAATAAAAAGTGTAATGGGTGGACTTTCTCTCTTCAAAATATAAGCTAAATTTATGTTTTATGTTTTGTAGCTCCAACCGTCAGGGAGGGGTTTTCCCCTGGACCATGGGAAGACCACTCAGTATGGGTGTCCAGTAAGTACAAATCCCAAACTGACCATGTGTGGCCTTCTCAGTGAGCTTCAAAGAAAAAAAAAAAGGCTCAATACAGATACATGTCACTGAATAACTCGTTCCAGTAGATATAACAAATATTTAATGACATGCAATTGCTAAAGTATTCTGATCCAGGTGCTGGTTTGAAAGTTTAGAATTTTTTTCGTGGGAAATGCAGGAGATGATGGCCAGACGTTGGCAAAGGCCGATGTAACCTTTTTTTTGTCCTTTCTTTTGTTTATTATTTTATTTGTTCAAAGTTGTTATTATTTATTACTGAAATTATTCTTGTAAAACATGTGATTTGATTGTTATTTTAAACCTTTAACTCCTTCCTGACATAGTGTGAAGAAGACAGGGGTGTCTGTTTAGGCCGAAGCCTCCAAAAATTGTGCATAGGCCGGAGCCCGCATTAGTGTGAAGAAGACAGGAATGTCTCTTTAGGCAGGAGCCTCCAAAAATTGTCCAAAGGCCATTTTCCCGGATTAATGAACACAGGGTGTCTGCAGGCCAAAGCATTAATAAATTACGCACACTCCGGTTTACGGCTTACAGTAAGAGAAAAAGGCTTGGCTTGTTTGGACAACAAGCCTGTAAATATTCTACCTTGTAAAGATAGGCAGTGAAAATTATATATGGGCTTTTCATGGGTGCCCCGGCCAGTAGTAATAGGGGACGGGGTATATCAGCAGATAGTGATTAGTAAATACAACAAACTGCGGTAGAGTATAACAATCTCCGCTAATGTAACTTGTAACGGGAGGCGGAGGTAACAACAGTGTAACAATTCTATTTTTTTAATTCCATTTTTATTATATATATATATATATATATATATATATATATATATATATATATATTTATATATATATGTTTTTTTTTGGGGGGGTAAAGGCTCCAAAACAAATATAAGAATACCAAATAGAACTAATAACGGTGTATAACAACAGCTACTCGCCTGCTTATGTAGAAAACGTAGGCAGAGGTAGACAACAGTTTTTGGATTTTAATAGGGTTTTGGTTTGGAGACTTCGGGTTCGCACAGCCCATGACACAAGACGTTTGGCATGCAACGTTATGGGCCGGCTGACAGCAACAGTGGGAAGACACTCGAACTATTTCGGCCTGCAAGACCTGATCTAATCATCTGCCTCAGGAAGAGGAGTATGAAAATCCAGCCTTTATTCATTTCAGCGTGCCCGAGGAGCCAGTTCTTTCCATCTCAGCCTCTCTCTCTGAGACACTTCAGTGTCCCTGAAAGTCTCATCGTCATCCTCCAGATCCTCAAGCTGTGTCTCCTCTTGGTCATCATCATCATTAAAATCCTTCTCCTTCCCCTCCTATACCTGAAGCTCCTCATCCTCATCCCCCTCTTGCACCGCAAGGGAACTTTGGTGTTGGGGCTCCCCTACAGTGACAGCATGGGGTGCAGAGAGATGGCCAGGATTTCCTTCCCCCATTGCCCCCTGCTGCATGAGCATCAGTGTCTTTTCCAGGACAAATATTAGTGAAATTATGTAGTTCACACCGCAGCTGTCCCGGCTGACCAATTTAGTGGCTTCTTCAAAAGGCGTTAGAACAGTGAAGGCATCTCAGACCAGCCTCCACTGACGGAAATCTAAGCCACACCTGCTCCCTATGGTCGAAGATTCTGGCTGCTCCTGGACAAAATCATCCACTGCTCTACGCTGCTCAAGGAGCCGCTGCAATATATGAAGCGTGGAATTCCACCGTGTTGGCACGTCACCTATCAACCGGTGTGGCAGAAGACAGTTTTGTCGCTGCAGCTCCAGCAGAGCGTGGCAGGACACATAAGAATGGCTCAAATGAGTTCAAAGTTTCTGCGACTTTGCCAGCACTGTGCGTAGGCCAGTGAATGTTTTTAGAAATCTCTACACTACTAGATTTAGGACATGTGCCATACAGAAAGCATGCGTGAATTCACCTGGGTTTAGCGCTGCCAGTATATTTGTCCCGTTGTCATTCACTACCTTGCCCACTTCCAGCTGGTGGGGAGACAGCAAGCGTGCCATTTGCTGCTTGATGTAATGCAGCAAGCGCTGGCCTGTGTGGCTGCTGCTGCCAAGACAAATTAAGTCTAAGACTGCATGGCAGCATTTCACCTGGCACATATGATATGAAGGAGGGGGGTTAACTCTCTGGCCTGATGCTCCAGCAGGCGGACTGCCCGTGGAGGTGGAAGTGGATAGTTGTTGGGTGGTCTGCTGCAATCCTGGCTGGAAAGCGCGTGGAGGTGCCAAAAGCAATTGGCCCGGTTGCTGGGGGGTTCCTGCCTCGTTGCCACTAAGTACATTCAGTGGGCCGTAAAGGACATGTATTGCCCCTGGCCGTAAGCACTGCTCCAGGTGTCCACCGTGACTTGCACGGTGCTGCAGAGAGACAGCTGCAGGGAGCGTTCAATATTGTCTGCCACGTGGGAGTAAAGGATGGGGATAGCTTTGTTTGAGAAGTAATGCCGGCTAGGGATTTGCCAGCGTGGCTGAGCGCAAGCCATAAGCTCCCTAAAAGCTGTGCACTCAACTTATTTGTATGGCAAAGACTGCACAGCCAGCAACTTGTTCAGGTGACAATTAAGTTTGTGCACTGTTGGATTACTTGCTGCATAAACCTGCTTCCTGGCCACGCAGTGGACGATGGACAGCTGGCGAATAAGAGGAGGCGGAGAAACACACACAGTGGGCGATGAGGTGTATTTACTAGTTATGCCCCTGGATGCGGGCTGAGTTATGCCGCTGGATGCGGCCTGCCTGATGCAAGGGACCCGAGGAGAAGTAGCCAGCTCTTCAGTATTAATGCGCTGCTCTAAATTGGCGGCATGACGCCGCTTCAGATGGTTACACAGAGCAGTGATCCCTACTAGTGTTGATCGAGCACTGCGATGCTCGGTTGCTCTGGCCGAACACTAGGTGGTGCTCGAATGCTCGGCCGAGCACCTGAGTATAATGGAAGTTAATTGGAGAACCCGAGCACTAAACCAGGCACCCCCTGCTCTGAAGAGGGGAGGGTGTCTGGTTCATAGGGAAAGTTGAGAAAATGGTGGAAACACCACTGAAATGGTTTGAGAACAGCATGGGGAGGATGTCTGGATGCATCTTGGACTCCAAAGTCGGTGCTATTAACGATGTTGTCCGAGTATTACGCCACTTTTACGGAATGACAAGAATACCCCCCAAAACCAAATATAACTTCGATTTTGGAGGAAATATTGTTAGGAAACATATATTTACTTGTATATAAAGCGCAAGTAGCAGCAGGCCCTCACTCCTAATGTTTTACACGGTCAGATTAGCAGCAGGCACTCGCCTCTAATGTTTTACACGGTCAGATCAGCAGTAGGCACTCGCCCCTAATGTTTTTGAGTGTCAGCAGCACTGAAGGTCAACTTGTCAGGAGGAGGACCAGAGTGAAGAAGTGGAAGAGGAGGTGGTAGACGATGAAATCACTGGCCCAACATGGCAAAGTGGCAAGCTGAGTGAGGACAGCAGTACAGAGGGGGAGGGATCCACAGCACCGCAACAGGCTGGAAGAGGCACACCAACAAGTGTGGACAATAAAAGAATTGTCATTTGCAACCTGTGCTGTACCAAAATGAGCAGGGGCATGAACACTAGCAACCTGACCACCACCAGCATGATCCTCATGGCAGCAAAGCGCTCTAATAGGTGGGCCAAATGCCTGGATCCACAATCGGTCTCTGCGGGTCACACCACTTTGAACCTCTTCCCTGTGTTACGTGCTAGCCAAGACGCAGGCCCAGATGCTTCCCGCCCTGCACCTGAACCCTCGCAAGCACCATCAGCAATCACATCCACTTCTGTGTCTCAGTGCAGCGTACAGATGTCCATACCCCAGGCCTTTGAACAAAAGCGCAAATACCCAGTTACCCACCCACAGGCCATAGCACTAAATGCACACCTTTGCAAATTGTTGGCGCTGTAAATGTTGCTGTTTAGGCTTGTGGACACTGAGGCTTTCACAGTCTGATACCTGACATTTGTTGCGTTTATTTATGCCGCTAATCACGGCGACATTACATGTGCAGTACAATGTTTGTTTCTCCTATATACCTGACATTTGTTGCGTTTTTTTCTGCCGCTAATCACGGCGACATTCTATGTGCAGTACAATGTTTGTTTCTCCTATATACCTAACATTTATTGCGTTTTTTTTCTGCCGCTAATCACGGCGACATTACATGTGCAGTACAATATTTGTTTCTCCTATATACCTGACATATGTTGTGTTTTTTTCTGTTGCTAATCAAGGCCACATTACATGTGCAGTACAATGTTTGCTTCTCCTATATACCTGACATTTGTTGCGTTTTTTTCTGCCGCTAATCACAGTGACATTACATGTGCAGTACAATGTTTGTTTCTCCTATATACCTGACATTTATTGCGTTTTTTTCCGCAGCTAATCACGGCGACATTAGTAATGTCGCCTTGAATAGCGGCAGGAAAAAAAATACACCGGATTTCAGGTATTTGGGATACACAAATGTTAGACAGCAGATGCTGCAAAGGTAGTGTTAAGGTCAGGCAACCTTGCGCAATTTTTAATCCACCACAAAAATAATATATCGCAGCCAGATATAATATCCCTTAAAAGGGTTTTTCAACAGAACAACTAGCCCTGCCTAGCCAATTTCTATCCCTACACTATCTGTCCCTCCTTGCGCAAACTTTAAACAGCAGACGCAGTGCAGGTAATGTCGCCTTGATTAACGGCAGCAAAAATGACACCGTATGTCAGCTATATAGGATACAGCAACGTTCTAATGCACAAGCTGCACAGGTGGTGTTAAGGTCAGGCAAACTTGCGTTCCTTTTGCCCCAACAGAAAAAAATAATTTGCAGCCAGATATAACAATAGACTTTTTTGTCTTTTTAGCAGAACAACTAGCCCTGCCTAGCCAAATCCTATCCCTACACTATCTCTGCCTCCTTGCGCAAACGTTATACAGCAGACGCAGATGAGGTACTGTCGGCTTGATTAGCGGCAGAAAAAATAGCAACGGGTGTCAGGTATATAGGATACAGAAAGGATTAGAATGCAGAAGCTGGCCAAATCCTATCCCTACACTATCTCTGCCTCCTTGCGCAAATGTTATACAGCAGACGCAGATGAGGTACTGTTGGTTTGATTAGCGGCAGAAAAAATAGCAACGGGTGTCAGGTATATAGGATACAGAAAGGATTAGAATGCAGAAGCTGCACAGGTGGCGTTAAGGTCAGGCCCCCTTGCGCAATTTTTTAACCCCCAAAAAATAATAAATATATTGTAGCCAGATAACACAATAGCCCTTAAAAGGGCTTTTGGGTCTTTTCCACAAAAATACTAGCCCTGCCTAGCCAATTTCTCTCCCTACACTATCTGTCCCTCCTTGCAGCAGCTCTCCCTGACTCGGTCTGAGCCGGTCACCGGGTGCTATGTAGCACACGATGACGCGTTCCTGGCCAGTCAATCTCTGTAATGCCAGTAGCCAAGATGGCTACGGCATTACAGTGAATGCCAGTACCTCCCTGCACGCTAATTGGCTAATATCATATTCGGACGAACATGCTCGCTCATCACTAGTCCCTACATTTGTGGCTTTCCCACAGCTCAATGTCTGTTTACAGAAATTACACGTGGCCGTGCTGATGTCCCCCGGCAGAGTGGTGAAATACTTCCACACACCCGGCGTGCGCCCTCCACAGCTGGCCAAGCTTGTAGCCCTTGCATGCTTAGACCCTGGTTCCAGCCCCACAATACTTGGGGTCCTGCTAGTTCCCAGGCCTCTTGCCTCTGCCCTCTGTTGCTGCCACTACTACCACCCTCGTCCTCTGAGATCAAATCCTCCTCACCTGCCCAATCCGCCTCCCAGGTTCTCCAGTCTAACACATCAGATTCATCATCAGACTCCTCCCCACCACTTTTTTCGGACTGCAAATTAGGCTGTTCCCCATCAATCTCCAATTCCGGGCAGTCCAAACTCTGACTGCCCTCTAAGAAATCCTCAGGGAGGCTATCCTCTATATAACCGCCGAATTGTGCGGTGGGGTTCGGTGGCCTTTTATTTTATAAATTGCAGAAGTGACATCACTAGGAGGGGGCACTGAAGCCCGAGAAGTGGCAGAATATGACGGGCTTTGCTGGAGCGGAATGGTGGAGCAGGAGGAACGCTCTGAGTCTGCCGCCTGGCTACATAATACTGTATCAGCAGATGACAGCAGATCATCCGGCTGCGAATGAGATGAGTGTGCCATCCACTCCACTACCTTATCCACTTTCTCTTCTACTACAATTTTGCGCCTTGGTGGGTTAGCGCAATTCTATTCAATTCAATTCCAACTATTACGAATTCTACAAGTAGAAGCTCCGGCTACAGGTCCTTTGGCACTGCTGCCCTGTGCCACCTTCTCCTTTTTTTTGGAGCACGAGGTCTGGCTGGAACCCTTTTCATTTTCCATGCCAGACATTTTCACTTGATTATGGCCCTGCAGCTGGTCTTTGTCTCTCTCCCTGTCTCTCTCCCTATCTCTCTCCCTGTCTCTCTCCCTGCTTGATTAATTACTAGCCCTGCACTGGCCCAGCACTTGCCCTGCAGTATCCCTGATATGTGTAATATGGATTCCCAGAACAATTACACCCCAATTTTAACGAAACAGTTCTCTGTCTTTAGGAACTTCACAGACAGTGCTTCTGCTTGTCTCGGCAGTTGCAGCAAAACTGATGCGTCAATGGCTTACCAACCCTGTGAGCCAATCAGAGCAAGCCCTTCCCACTAGGTTAGGTGACCACTTTCCTCCCGGGCTTTTTGCCACACGAATAACGAACTAACAGTAAAAGTTCGCTAATTAACTTAATTCGTACGCATCAGCGTATAAAGTAACTTATACGTAGCATTAGCGTACAATTTATCAGACAAGCACTTAGCGAATGCATAGAAAGCTTTAAGAACATTTTCGAATGTAACAGAGTGAATCTCAAAAAATCCGGATTCGCTTCGCAGCGGAAAATTTCCAACATTCGTATCGAATCTACGAAGCGGCGAATAGATTTGCTCATCTCTACTTACAATCTACATCCATAGGTAATTTATTTACTTTTTCCATCATCTCTGTCGCCACTGACCCCTACTTGTGGGGCGTCTTCTTTTCTCCTAAGAGACAACAACTTGAGTGCTAAGGAAGATATTCCAGATAGTGTTCCTGTTGGTGACTTCTATGAGAAGAGTCAGTGTTTGGATTTCCTTGAGGAAGAGGTTTGGCTGAGGAGGACATGATGACTAAAATGTATAGCTGTGTTGGTGGTGGCAATAGTGACACTCGTAGCCATAGTACTACCAGTGGTGGTGGTGGTAGGAACACTGGTAAATGATGTGGTTGTGGCCCTAAAGGCAAATAAAGAGGTAGGAATCATGAGAAAAGTCTAAGAAAAGTGTCTTGGATGATGTTGATGGTGATCGTATGTTTGACACGTCCTGGGAACTGGATCAGGGTGATGTGGAGGTAATGATATCAGAGGAGGAGGGTGTCACGCGCAGGTGTGGGGGGGGGGAACCAAGCCAAGCGTAGGAGGGAAAGGAGATTAGGCCTAAAAACTAAGGAAGGAAGATGGACACCTCCTACAGGAAACCCTGGCTCAAATCCTGTCTATCTACCAGTATGAACAGACCTCAAATGTAGGCAAGTTCATACACAGGAACCTGAACACCGAACTGACCCTATAGGACCCTGGAAACTAATGACAGGAATGAGTCTACCTGTTCCTCCAAAAGGAAGGATGAACAGGAGTCTCCCTAAGGCCTAATAACAAAACAACAGGAGGAAAAGGAAACTTATATTTCAATAAAGAAATGGAGGCTCCAGGATCTCAGCTGAAACCAAACTGCTGCTCACTACCACAACACTGAAGTTATAAACCGCAAGGAATAGTGGAAGAAAAAGCAATAAATAGGGGAGGGATAATTACCACACCAGGAACACCTGAGGAAAAGGGTGTGGTAAAAACCAACAACAAAAAGGGAAAACATGTCAGATTACACCACGTGTTGCCAATCTGACAGACATCCTGTTATCTGTCATAGGAATGTCCGTGACAGAGGGTTGTGGTGATGCTAAAAAACAGAGCCAATGTACAGCCAAAACATTGCAAAAAACTGCCAGGGGAAAAGCTCAGGAGCAGGTGATGCCACTGCTGTTATTGGAGTGGGATCAAAAAAAGCCATCAGGCCTTAGAGCAAGTTTTTGTGGGGGCGATTCTGTGTAAGTATTTCACTGTAACAATTTTTCATAACATTGCTGGTCGATAAAACCAAAACTACAGCTCTCCTTCAACACTTGTGATGTGAGCTAGATTGTCATCATTTCTGAAGTAGCCAGGCCACATTTTCATCATCAATATCCGTCAACAACATCAGATAATTCTGCTCCTCCTGCTCCGCCTCGTCCTGTGCTCTATCATCAGTCATTCATAATGGAACACTACCACTACTACTTCCCCTACACAGCTGCACAGCTGCTTCTACTGCTGGGAACCCTACCCTGCATAGCATAACATATCTAAAACTGCTTCAAAAAGATATACTTTTTTATGTCTTTTGAAAAAAAGCCATTGCCTCCTCACTTTCCAGGATGATGTCTATTTAAAATAAAATAACAACCAAATCTGTGGCTGCACCTCAAAATGGGATACTTTTTGGACCCCTTGTTAAAAACAAGCCATTGGTTCTTCCAATATATTCATGTGTATAGACACCAGCTGGCATCTGCTCTACCAAGAATTATAACTTTTGGACCATTTTTAACTTAAAAAAAGATACCAATTCTTACAGTGTAGTATGTTTACTGTGTACTGTTTACTCATAGGCATATATTGGCTGTCACTTTGCCATTTCTAATGCTGTTTTGGTGTTAAAAAGCTAGAGCTTTGGAGAACCCAACTTGTCCTACACAACTTTTCAGGGCAATTAGAGCACTTTCGATTTGTTTCAAACTTATAAGGGACTGAATCAAATCTGGCGGCCCAATCGATTTTCATCAGTATTTGTAAGCCAAAACCAGGAGTGGGACATAGAGGTTGCACAAATCTTTCCATTATACTTTTTCTCTGCCTTCCTGGTTTTGGCTTCCACTGTTTTGTGTTGACTGAAATGGGTAATCGGAGGCAGTATTACACTGCCAGATCATCGCTAACGAGCATTCATATGAACACTTAGTTGTTACCGATCTGAAAGATTATCTTCAGGTGTAATAGGGCTTCAACACTGATTGTATATCTGTCCTGGAGAAAGTAGCCATTTAGAGCCTGGAAGCTGCTTTTTTATTGCTGATTATTACGATGATCCTTAGTGACCAAATACTGTTTCTTCATTGTGGAAAGGAACATCTGTTAGAATTGCAGTCACCATCCTCCCACAGTACCAGGAATCCTCTGGAAAGGTTTGTTTCTCTACATGTTTCTTAAAGTAATTATCTTCTGCTGGAGTCCACTGGGCTATTGGAAAATTCCACATAACCCTCAGCAGTTATATGGCGTTTTGAAATGCAATAACCGCAATTTTTTTATGAAACACTGCATTGGTTCTTATTGTGCTGTATTTTGTAGTCACTAGTATGTTAGCATGCCTGAAATAAAACATTGATAATTGAAGCATACCACATAATACTGTACATAAGATTTAAATGAAATTTAGATATTACTTTTCATAATTTAGGAGAAATAATTTAAATTAGCATGAAATTAATTAATTTAAAATTCATTTAACGAGTAAGGATGCAAGGTAATTTTTTACTAAACGGTGTTTGCATAATAAAATTATAGACGAACCATACAACTGCTTTAAACAACCAATTATTTTATACTCTTATTTTATACCCTTTTCTTCAGCGCCGTTCTCTGTAACAGTGGTCTGTTCCTGCTGCCAGAACAGTGTACTGCCACTGAGGACTAGAGCAGTGACATGACATATACCGTACCAGCACATCCCCACTGAAGTCTGTAAACATGCAGTGACGGGAGGACTGAATCAGCACTGCAGAGAGTGGCACTGGAGAAAAAGATTAGAGTATTAGATGATTTTTTTTGTTTGTTTGTTTTAAGCTATTGCAGGGCTTCTCGGAGATTTTTAATTATCTCAGGGAGTGTTGAGAGATTCGAAGCATCCGAAGTAGAATTCGATCCGAAATTTAGGAAAAATTAGATTCGAAACAAATCAGAATTTTCCTGGTGCTTCTGGTAACGAATCGATTTTTCCTAAATAGCGGTGACAGTGTTACAAAGTGAAAGTAAAAAGTCCGGAACAAGAGATCACCCATAATGCAGTGCAGACAGGCAATCCGCAGTTAGCCAGCCCCTGTGATGTGACAGCCCTATAAAAATCTTAATTAACCCGGTCTCCGCCTGTTTACAGTGAACTGAGCATAGGGAGAGACACGAGAAGTGCTAGCGGACAGTGCTTAACAAAGCTCTAGTTGTAGAATCTTGGATAGGGAGACTGCAGGGTAAGTGTAGGACATTGTAGGGAGATCATAGGGGGAGAGTTTGTACACACTGTTTTGGGAGCATAGGGAGAGTGCAGGAACAGTGCAGTCTGTGTAATCAGAAGCTGAAAGGAATCCATAGGAGACAGGCTCAGTTTAAATCAATCCCTGCACAGAGCTATCTGATTGAAACAGTGTCCACCTTTGTTTAAAAAATAAGCAATTCTATCACTAGTTGCTTCTCAAATTGAGGTGAATAACTTTTATAATTTAACTGTTATTGGGGTTCCCCCCTGTTTAATAGATATGCAATTCTATTATGCCTTGATTCTCAAATTGAGGTTAATAACTAGTGTAATTTAACTGTTATTGGCATGCCCACCTTGTTTAATAGTTAAGTAGATCTATTATGGCTTGAATTTCAAATCAGGGTGAATAAGTGGTGTAATTTAACTGTTATTGGGATGTCCCCCTTATTTATAGATAAGTAATTCCATTAGGCATTGGTTCTCAAATTGGGGTGAATAAGTTGAATATTTAAATTGTTATTGGGGTGTCCACCCTTGTTAAATAGACAAGCAATTCCATTAGGTTTTGATTCTCAAATTGGGGTGAATAAGCTGTCTAATACTACTGTCATTGAAGTGTTCATATTGACATTGAATAACTTATTTTACATATACAATTACTGTTACTGTACAGTATGTCCAACAGACAGGTACCAGGGCCCTCCAAAGTGGCAAAAATGTTGCTGGAGCCGGCAGAAAACGCAGCAGAACAAGGGGGATGGTAGTAGTAGCCTGTCACGCGCAGGTGTGGGGGGAAAAAACAAACCAAGCGTAGGAGGGAAAGGAGATTAGGCCTAAAAACTAAGGAAGGAAGATGACACCTCCTACAGGAAACCCTAGCTCAAATCCTGTCTATCTACCAGTATGAACAGGCCTCAAACACCGAACCGACCCTATAGGACCCTGGAAACTAATGACAGGAACGAGTCTACCTGTTCCTCCAAAAGGAAGGATGAACAGGAGTCTCCCTAAGGCCTAATAACAAAACAACAGGAGGGAAAAGGAAATTTATCTTTCACTAAAGAAATGGAGGCTCCAGGATCTCAGCTAAAACCAAACCGCTGCTCACCACCACAACACTGAAGCTATAAACCGCAAGGAATAGTGGGAGAAGAAGCAATAAATAGGGGAGGGACAATTACCACACCGGGAACACCTGAGGGAAAAGGGTGTGGTAAAAACCAACAACAAAAAGGGAAAACATTTCAGATTACACTACGTGTTGCCAATCTGACAGACCTCCTGTTATCTGTCATAGGAATGTCCGTGACACAGCCACAGCATAGGCTAGAGCTGCAACTGTCATCCTGCGGTCGTGTTTTGACTAAGCAACCCAGCTGACATCAGACATCCAAAGCCAGGAGTCGGTCAATTTCTCGTGCACCACTCTTAGTTTGCATGGAACAGGAACAAGCTCTGTGCCTTCATCTGTCCTGAACCTGCCTCTTTCTTTTTCTGCTCAGGAAGTATTTTATGCTGCCGGCTCTGATCCGTTTTTTTAGCAAGGATGTGTTTATTGAAGACAGTCGGCAGTTACTGCCCAGCCCAGATTTGAAGGAGAGGTCCGCTGCTTCCTCCTGTAGTGACAATGAGAGTTGCATGGGAGCAGGTGTTGAGAGCGGTCAGGTACGTTGCAATGAAACTGGTGAGGGTGACATAAGTGAGGAGCAGACAGTAGTCGATGATGATGTAACCGATCGCACATGGCAGGCAGGTGAAGAGAAGGCTTCATCATCATCATGATTGAGGGTGGCAGCTTACCCATGAGACAGCAGCAGGGTGGCAACTTGTGGCTGAGCCAGCAGGGTGCAAACATGGCTGTGAGACAGCAGGGTGGCAGCAGTGTGAGATCAGGAGTCAAACGTGACCGGGGTACACCTTCTGCTACTCAGGAGCCTACCTGTATATAACATTATGGTCCACAGGAACTTTTTCATTTTTGTGTCACCACATTCTTAGAGCCAGAACTTTAAATTTTTCTGTTGACCTAGCCATATGAAGGCTTATTTTTTGTTGAATGAGTTGTATTTTGCTATGGAACTATTTTGGGAAACATAGTATATCAACTCTTTATGGGAGGGAATAAAAAAAATTCTGCTTTTTTTTTCTTTAAAATTTTGTGCTGTTCAATGTGCAGCATAACTAGCATTCCATTCATTCTATGGGTCATACAATAACAATGATACCAAATATGTATATTTCTGTAAATGTTTTAATACTTTTGAAAGACAAGCAAAAAATATTTTTTTTATGACACCATATCCCAAGAGCCATAACTTATTTTATTTTATTTTTTATTTTTTTATGTACCGGTATGTTTTTTGCTACTTGTTTTTTTTTTTTTTGCAAGACAAAATGTAGTTTTTATTTGATACCATATTGGGGTACATGAGACTTATTGATTAACATTTATTATTATTATTTTCAGGGGCGGGAAATAGGATAAAACTATTCTGTTTTTTTTTTTTAAACAACATGTTATTAAATGAGATGAATGCAGAGATGCTACATATGTGTGTAGGGGCCTTTGTTAGGCCCCATTTGATGAGGACAAAGGGAGCCTCTCTCCATCTAACAGCCTAACAGTTATCTATGACTGTCACATTGGGAGCTCAGCTGTTATTCAGTACCAGACACCCACTGTGATCCTGCACCATCACCACAATGTAAGTGTACATAACAGAGGCTTAATGCAAGCCTATCCATGATTTACAGCTATACCATGGTGGCTTGATGGGTTAACGTCAATGGTAGAGATGAGAGGATCTATTCGCCGATTCGTTGATTCGTATCGAATCTTGGAAATTTTTAGCTGCGAAGCGAATCCGAATATTAGGTGATTCGCTTTGGCTTTGTACGCATTCGCTACGTAGTTTGTCCTATAAATTATACGCTATTGCTACGTATAAGTTACTGTTGCATACGAATTCAATTCATTAGCGAAATTTTACTGTTAGTTCGTTTATCGTGTGCAAAAGCCCGGGAAGAAAGCGGTCACCTGACCTAGTGGGCAGGGCTTGCTCTGATTGGCTAAGGCTCGGTAAGCCAGTGACACATCACTTCTACTGCGACTTCTGAGATGAGCAGAAGCACTGTGTGTGAAGTTCTGAGACTCTGAGACCTGTTTTGTGAAAATTGGGGTGTAATTGCTCTGGAAATCCATATTACACATATCAGGGATACTACAGGGCAAGTGCAGGGCCAGTTCAGGGCTAGTAATTAATCAGGCAGGGAGAGAGAGACAGGGAGAGATAGGGAAAGACAGGGAGATACAGGGACAAAGACCAGCTGCAGGGCCACAGAGTGAATTGAAAAATGTCTGGAATGGATAAGCAAAAGTGGTGAATTTCTAGCCAGACCACAAGCTCTAAAAAAAATGGAGAAGGACCTGTATGCGGAGCATCTACTAGCAGTATTCGCAATACTTGGCTGTTGTTCCACCAGGCTAACCCACCAAGGCGCAAAATTGTAGTGGAGGAGTAAGTGGATGAGTTAGTGGAATGGATGGCACTCTCATCTCAGTCTCTGGGGGGTGATCTGTGGTCATCTGCTGAGACACTATCCATATGAAGCCAGGAGCATTCCTCCTGCTCCACCATTCCTCTCTAGCAAAGCCCGTCATTTTCGTACGCACTTTGTACGCTTATGCGTGCGTGTTCAAAGAGGTTGCGTACCTTTTTACCTGAACGTTCGTTATTAGTGCGCGAATGTTCGCTAAAAGCCATATAATTACGTATATTTTGTACGCAAATTCAACGAATCTATTCGTCGAATATACGAATCTTAGGAGAAGTTTGGCGAATATTCGCTAATAAAATTATGCATGATTTGCTCATCTCTAGTCAATGGGTTCCACTGTACGCTGTTTTATTTGTCATCTGCTAGATCCATCACATTACTTTTTCAGTTTTTATTTTCTGCGAGTGAAGCACAAAAACAAAAATTCATTGCTTTCATGTAATTTGTTTTGCTCCAAACTGAGGCACAGTATGTAACAAAATAGAAAAGACAAATGTTTAAAGGTTAACTACATTTGCATTTTACATTTGCATTTTCCCCAGATTATTTACATTTGCATTTTCCCCAGATTATTGTTTAGGCTGAATGGCATCATGAACACGAGGAGACTGTCCTCAGGGAGATGCACACAGAAGATGTTGAGCATTAGGAGCTAAACTAGACATAGTGTGAGAGGTATTTATGGATGGCCTTCAATTTGCAGTGCCAGCAAGGATGCAGTAAGCATCCATAAGAAGGGAAGTGATTGCCGCAACTGCACCCTTCAGTCAAGCCTTCCTTAGCATTCTCATCAAGTGTTGGGTAGTCCCAGCAAGCTAAACTCCTTTTTCCATGTGTTTTGTAATTTGAACTAATTCTTATTTGCACTACATGTGAAAGCACTTTAACCTGGGATGAGTAATAAGAGATTATTGGGGAAAAAACATTAGCCCATGATAATTATGTATTGTTGTGCAGAGAGGAGTGCTGCATTTAGGCTAGTTTCACACCAGCGTTTTTGCTGGATCTGCCATGCATCAGCAAAAACGCTTCTATCATGATAATTAGAGATGAGCGAATCTATTCGCCGCTTCGTAGATTCGTATCGAATCTTGGGATTTTTCAGCTGCGAAGCGAATCCGAATATTAGGTGATTCGCTTCGCTTTTGTACGCATTCACTATGTAGTTTGTCCGCTAAATTATACGCTATTCTACGTATAACTTATTTACTCTATACGCTGTTGCGTACGAATTCAATTCAGCGATGCAGACTTTTCCCTGGTAGTTACTCTATACGCTGTTGCGTACAAATTCAATTCAGCGATGCAGACTCCTCCCTGGTAGTTCCGCCCCTTTCTCCAGCGCGGGAGAGGATGACGAGGCAACTCAGGAAATTAAGTTGCGCATTCGTGCGCCTCATCCCTTTTTCCCACTTTTCAGGTTATTTGGGGAGCCCCTTGAAAGAGGGTTTTTTAAGGAACCTTTGCTGCTTTTTTTTTTACCCATTTGGATTACAATTTTACCTATGTGGATTACAAATTGCGACTGAGTTTGGGACGCTGCTCCAGTTCTATGACAAGCGTCAGAAGAAAAGAGACTTAAACGTGTCCGTGAGCATACTAGGTAGGTGATATTTAAAATGTTTATATTAGACTTATAATAATGTATTTGCACTTTACCATATATATGTCTCGAATATTCGCTCTGCCTCTGAGGAGTGCACGCCGCGGCCTCTCCTTGTACGTGCCTGTGTATTAAGTAATCGCTTAGACAATAGTACGCTGAGATTCGTAAGCTATTTGTACGCTCATGCGTACGTCTTCTAAGAAGTTGCGTACATTTTGTAAATGAACGTTCATTATTAGTGAGCGAATGTTTGCTAATAGCACATAATAACGTATATTTTGTACGCAAATACAACAAATCTATTCGTCGAAATATACGAATTTTAGGAAAAGTTCGGCGAATGTTCGGCGAATAATTTTTTTGAATGATTTGCTCATCTCTAATGATAATACAACCATCTTTAACATAGCAATGACGGATCAATTTTGTGTCAGAGAGAAAATGGATCCGTCTTCATGGACTTACATTGTGCGTGATGACAGATCCGTCTTGCTCTGCATCCCAGAACGTACTCAAAAACGCTGCTTGCAGCGCTTTTGTGTTTCATTGGAACACAATGAAACGGAACGGAATGCATTCTGGTGCACTCCGTTCCCTTCAGTTCAGTTTTGCAACCATTGACAATGAATGAATGTTGTTTTGAAGCGCTTTCCTCCGCATTTTCCTCCTTCAATCCTTGACCCTAATTAAAGGTTATTAACTAGTGTAGAACAGTACATGGCAATTGTGACCAGAAAAAAAGTGTGCCAGGAGGTGTGCTATCTACACCTGGATTAATATTGTAAAATATTTGTGTCTGTGTACTGTACATTGGGATGATGGCAGTTTGAGTGAGTTACACAATGACATGCTTCACTAAGCCTGTTCTGTCCCTAGCTAAAAATCTAGCTATTTTTCATTAAACTCTTCCTGACATTAAACTAACTGTATTCTATGTTTAAAGATAAAGGGGCACATTTATTAAGACCGGTGATTTAGACGGTTGTGCCTGCGCTGCAGGAGGAAGCGACAAAGTTAATTGAATGAGCAGGCTTCTACATAACTTTGTTGCTTCCTCCAGCAGGACATGAGACAATCTAAAATCTACGCCAGCTCCCTTGCTGGCGTACATTTAAGTAATTTTATGTACCAAAAACTGGCATACAAAACGGCCACCCTCTTCCCCACGCACACTACCCCACCGCAGATTGCGGTCCCCAATGCACGGAACGGCTGCATGCATGAGGCCTTAAAACTATCCTCCACAATCGAGTTCGCAATATTTTGGGCAGGTTTTGCAGTTGCAGTCTCTTTTTGACAG
>ONZH01021845.1:0-154904 GCA_900303285.1 Rhinella marina
CAGTGGAAACCCTCAAAGAGTGACCCCATTTTGGAAACTACACCCTTCAACGAATATATTAAGGGGGGTACTGGCCACTTTGACCCCCTAAGTGTTTTACGGAATTTGGAAACACTTGGCTGTGAAAATGAAAAGTTTCATTTCTTCCAATAAAATGTTGCTTTAGCCCCAATTTTTTTTATTTGCATAAGGGGTAACAGGAGAAAATCACCCCATAATTTGTTACCCATTTTCTCCTAAATACGGCAATAACCCATATGTTGTGGTAAACTGATGTGGGGGCACATGGCAGGACTCAGAACAGAAGGAGTGCCATATGGATTTTACAACACAGATTTTGATGGAGTGGTTTGCAGGAGCCACTGATTTTTATTTTTTTGAGCTATTGTCTTATGTAGGGGCTCATTTTTGCAGGATGAGGTGAGGTTTTCATTGGTACCATTTTGGGGTACATAAGTCTTTTTGATCACTTGGTATTTCTCTTTTTGTGAGTCAAGGTGAAAAGAATAGCTGTTTTGGCATAGCTTTTTTTAGCATTTTTTTTTTTACAGCATTCACCTGAGGGGGAAAGTCATGTGATATTTTTATAGAGCAGGCTGTTACGAACAGGGCTGTGGAGTCGGTAAGCCAAAGCACCGACTCCAACTCCGACTCCGACTCCTTAATTTCCCCTCAGCCCGACTCCGACTCCGACTCCCGACTCCGACTCCGACTCCTACTCCCTCATACATGGAGCATGTTTAAGTGATAACTTTAAACAAATTTGCATAAAATCAATAGTACAGATAAGTCATGACAAAAACAGTTTGTAATCTATCAGGCTTCTCTGGGTACAGCTCACTAAGGGCCTGATCAGAGGTGTAGCTAGAGGTTCAGCACATGGGGGGGCGAAACATATTTGAGTGGGCCCCCCACTTATTGGCTTCCCAAACGCACGTTTCCAACTTCACAGGCACATACTACTAGTTGTGGTTATAATACTGTATTAGCAAGATGACTATATAAACTGCTAGATCCAGGGGCGTAGCTATAGGGGGTGCAGAGGTAGCAGTCGCTACCGGGCCCAGGAGCCTGAGGGGGCCCAAAGACCCTTGGACCACATAAGAAGACACACAGATCACTGAGGGAAAGGGGGCCCAAGCTGAACTCTTGCACCAGGGCCCATGAGCCTTTAGCTACGCCCCTGGCTAGATCATCTATGCTGTTAAGTACAGTACAATAGACTTTCTACATACCCTACTCTAAATACTCTAACCACATAATGCAGTAAAATATAGGAGTAAAAAACAAGGGGACTCCTATGTTAAAGGAAATCTGTCCCCAGCTTTTACATCACTAAACTAACAGTCCCTTGCCCCCATCAGACCTCAGATCGGCTTAATGAGCCCCCATCAGACCTCAGATCGGCTTAATGTGCCCCCATCAGACCTCAGATCAGCGTACTGTGCCCCCATCAGACCTCAGATCAGCAGAATGTGCCCCCATCAGACCTCAGATCAGCAGAATGTGCGCCCATCAGACCTCAGATTAGTGTATTGTGCCCCATCAGACCTCAGATCAGCAGAATGTGCCCCCATCAGACCTCAGATCAGCAGAATGTGCCCCCATCAGACCTCAGATCAGCTGAATGTGCCCCCATCAGACCTCAGATCAGCAGAATGTACCCCCATCAGACCTCAGATCAATAGAATGTGCCCCCATCAGACCTCAGATCAGCAGAATGTTCCCCCATCAGACCTCAGATCGGCTTAATCTGCCCCCATCAGACCTCAGATAGGCTTAATGTGCCCCCATCAGACCTCAGATCAGCGTATTGTGCCCCCATCAGACCTCAGATCGGCTTAATGTGCCCCCATCAGACCTCAGATCGGCTTAATGTGCCCCCATCAGACCTCAGATCAGCAGAATGTGCCCCCATCAGACCTCAGATCAGCAGAATGTGCCCCCATCAGACCTCAGATCAGCAGAATGTACCCCCATCAGACCTCAGATCAGCAGAATGTACCCCCATCAGACCTCAGATCAGCAGAATGTACCCCCATCAGACCTCAGATCAGCAGAATGTGCCCCCATCAGACCTCAGATCGGCTTAATGTGCCCCCATCAGACTCCATAATGGAAGCGCTCACTTGTATTCGCCTGATTGTACTAAGGCCATCCCTGCTGGGCCCCCAGAAGTATTGGCCCCGGAGCATCGCCTCCCCTGACCCCCCCCCCCAGTAGCTACGCCTCTGGGCCTGATGTATGAAAACTGTCTAGGTCTAAAACTTTTTTGTTGCCCATAGCAACCAATCAGAGCTCCCCTTTCATTTCTCCAGAGCACTATATGAAATGAAAGGGGAGCTCTGATTGGTTGCTATGGACAACAAAGAAACTTCTACACCTAGACAGTTTTCATACATAAGGCTCTAGGTGTTTTACATCAGCAGATAGAAGCCATGAGAGCAGCTAACCTCTCCACACATGAGCTCAGAGGAAACATAAAGCAGAGAGAACATGCACTGGACATAAAGGGCAGTACACAGTCATCTCAAATAAAAGCCTAAATCCTTAGATCAGGAATAGAACAGACATTTATAGGACATTTCATCATTTCACAAATTCTTATAAAAATATATTCAGCACTGAACTAAATTCATTATATATTTTAGGAGTCGGAGTCGGTCCATTTTATACCGACTCCGACTCCGACTCCGACTCCACCAAAATGGTGACCGACTCCGACTCCGACTCCACGACTCCGACTCCGACTCCACAGCCCTGGTTACGAACGCGGCGATACCCAATATGTCTACCATTTTTATTATTGTTAAGTTTTACACATTAGATGTATTTTAGAACAGAATTAAATCTTGTTTATGTGCTGCCATTTTCAGAGAGACATATTTTTAAATTTTTTGGGCGATTGTCTTAGGTAGGGTATCAATTTTTGTCGGACAAGATGAAGGTTTGATTGGTACCATTTTGGGTTAAATACGCCTTTTGATCGCCTGCTATTACACTTTTTGTAAGGCAAAAGGGAAAAAATGGCTATTTTGGCATAGTTTTTAAAAAAAATATTTTTATAGAGCAGGTTGTTACGGACGCGGCGATAACCAATATGTGTATCATTTTTATTTTTGGAACGTTTTACACATTAGATACATTTTTAAACTAAATACAATATTTTTTGTGTTGCCATTTTCTGAGAGCCATATTTTTTTTATTTTTCAGGCGATTGTATTAGATAGGGTCTCATTTTTTGAGGGACAAGATGACAGTTTGATTGGTACAATTTTGGGTACATACGCATTTTTGATCACCTGCTATTACACTTTTTGTAAGGGAAGGTGACCAAAAAATGTTTTGGCAGTTTTTTTTTTTTTTTTTTACTGCGTTCACCTGGAGGGGTGGATGACGTGATATTTTTATAGAGCCAGTCGATACGGAAGCAGCGATACCTAATATGTATACCTTTATTTTTTTACCTTTTTTTTACAATTTTTTTTAACTTTTAACTTGAAACTTGTTTTTTTTTAAACTTTATTGTTTTAACTTTTTTTTCCACTATTTTAACTTTTGGGGGTCTGATCCCTTTTACAATGCATACAATACTTTGGTATTGTAATGAATTGGCTGTAAGTGTATTACTCAGTGTAATACACTTACAGCCTGCTTCCTGTGCGATCCAGGGGGCTGGATCGCAAAGGTTCGCAGAGATAGCAGCCACAATTTAAAAATTCACGGAAAAAATGCACTAAAACAATAGATGCAAACAATATATGGAAAAAGCCCTCACTCTATAGATAAAATCTGAGACTCTTAGCCAATACATTTTCATCAAAATACATCTGTGCCCACCTATCCAGCGCCACGGTGGTCTCAGTTCAGGCAGGTCCTACGCTAAACCTTCCTATGCGGTTGTGCATCTATGTTTAGGTGCACAGACCCTGCACATATAGTGTGCTGCTCCTAGTTACCTCTATGTGCCACAGCCACAATGCCTAAGGAAGGCATCGGGCTGCTATCCAAGCCATTGGGTCCCCGTCACAGCAGCGCGGGGACCCGATGGCACCCCAGCTCACCATCCTGAAGTGCCGCACATCTCATGTGCCGCGGTCAGCGCTGACTGCGGCACATGAAGGGTTAATGCGCCGGCATCGGTGTTTTCACCGATGCTGGCGCATTCAGCAGGGGTCCGGGGCACCTGGGCACAGCCGGAACCCCGCCGCTGATCGAGCGAGCGCAGCTCCTACACCCGCCCGATCAGCACCTGCTCCTGTACATAGAAAAACCATGTGATCGCTGTGATTGGATGTCACAGCGATAACATGGTCAGGAGCCATGCACTACCGGTCCGGATGGCTTCTCTAAGTACCGGAGCATAAGTATGCACCGGTACTTAAAGAAATACCCGTCCAGAGGCTCCCTGACACCCCTTTTCTGCAGTGCCGTCTTTAGATGGCGCTGCAGACACTAAGTCGCAAATGAGTTAATCTAGGCATGAACAAATCACTCAAAATTTGTTTCGAGTCCGATACGGCCAAATTGTTCATGAGATTTAATTTGGGTCCAAATAAATTGTACCAAAATTAAAAGTGCTCTGATTGACTGGAAACATTTCTCTTTCTCTAAATTTCTCTCCTCTCTTCGATTCCCTGAATTGAATCATACAAAATTGAAATTCAGTAAAATCAGAAATTTGGGAAATATTTGAACCAAATTTCCGATCTTTAGAATGAAGTTGCTTGTTTCTACTTTAAGGAAAAGTGTCTCTGCCCCCTTCCCCCAGCCAGTGGCAACCAGCACCCAAAGCCAATGGCGTATATAGAGAAGTGAGGGCCCCATAGCAAGGATCAAACCTGGCCCTCCATACAGGACAGATGGGTTTCTGCCTAAAGCCTTTTCAAGGACCCTTGGGCCGTTTTTTCACTTGTTAAAAGTTGTTCCTTTAGAGGGTAGAGTCCTGACCAAGTTTTCACCTCCAGTAAAAGAGGAGATAATCCCAACTAAGACTGGGCCCCCTCTGCAGTCATATGGTCTGCCGCTATGGTAGTTACACCCCTGCCCAAAGCCTATGTCTCCCCAGGACCCCTCCTTAGGTACACTCCTAGCTAGATACAATGCATTCAATATTTTTGAAGATTTCCATGTATAAAGTCTACCCTTCATCGGGACCAAGCTAAATATTTATTGTTGTTTTACAAGTCACTTTCATTACTTTGCTAATACGATATTACTAGAGATGAGCGAGCATACTCGTCTGAGCTTGATACTTGTTCGAGTATTAGGGTACTCGTAAGTGCTCGCTACTCGGACGACTATCTCGCTATGCTCGAGGAAATTGCATCTCCCGCCTTTTGAATTTTTGGCGGCTATAAACTCAGCCAATCAGAAGCCAGGAGGCTCTGTGGTACACCCAGCATCACGTGGGGCCCTTACATGTCGATAGCAGGGGTTGGCTGGCCTGATCAGGTGACCCTGGAATATACTAGTGACTGGCCGCGGTGCTCGCCTCAGTCGCTGCCTGGATGCCGTTAGGGACAGATCTGCAGTGTGATACAGGGAGAGTGTTAGGGTGTTCTACTAGATTTGTGTTAGGCAGGAGTGATTCTAAAAGAACCCAACAGCCCTTGTTAGGGCTACAAGACCCTTTTTTTATATGCTTGTGGCTGGGCTTGCTGGCACTAGTGCAGCTACCGCCATATTTGCAGCATTTTGCAGGGAGACTGGAAAAAGTTTATTTTTTGGCTCTCAGTAAAACACATCCATTTCAAACAGCTAAGTGGGACAATTGTTTTGTGTTTCATTGAAATAGGCACAGTTTGCAGAAGATTTTTTTCTGTCTAACTGATAGATAGTGGAAGTCACAGTACAAAATCCTTTTGTTTGCTCTCAGTGATACAAATCCATTTCATACAGCTGTGTGGAACCATTCTGTGTGTCACAGTTCAGCTGGCCAGTCACCACAAAGCACAATCCGTATTTTCTGTCCAGGCGACCCATACTGTACGTCACGTAATAAAATACGGTCTTTTGCTCTCACTGATACAGCTACATTAGAAGAATCTCTGTGAGATTTTTGTCTGGGTTGCAGTGAAAATAGCCACAGTCAGCAGGGGCTGATTTTGCTCTCTGATATATTCTGCACATCACGTAAAAAAAACAAATCCATTTCATACAGCTGTATGGAACCATTCTGTGTGTCACAATTCCGCTGGCCAGTCACCACAAACCACAATCCGTATTTACTGTCCAGGTGACCCATACTGTACGTCACGTAATAAAATACGGTCTTTTGCTCTCATTGATACAGCTACATTACAAAAATCTCTGTGCGACATTTGTCTGGGTTGCAGTGAAAATAGCCACAGTCGGCAGGGGCTGAGTTTGCTCTTTGATATATTCTGCACGTCACGTAAAAAAAAACAAAAAAAAAAACTTTTTTTTTTTTTTTTTAAATCTCAGTGATACAAATCCATTTCATACAGCTGTGTGGAACCATTCTGTGTGTCACAGTTTAGCTGGCCAGTCACCACAAACCACAATCCGTATTTTCTGTCCAGGTGACCCATACTGTACGTCACGTAATAAAATACGGTCTTTTGCTCTCATTGATACAGCTACATTACAAAAATCTCTGTGCGACATTTGTCTGGGTTGCAGTGAAAATAGCCACAGTCAGCAGGGGCTAAGTTTGCTCTCTGATATATTCTGCAAGTCACGGAACACAAAAAAAAAAAAAACTTTTTTTTTTTTTTTTAAATCTCAGTGATACAAATCCATTTCATACAGCTGTGTGGAACCATTCTGTGTGTCACAGTTCAGCTGGCCAGTCACCACAAACCACAATCCGTATTTTCTGTCCAGGTGACCCATACTGTACGTCACGTAATAAAATACGGTCTTTTGCTCTCACTGATACAGCTACATTAGAAAAATCTCTGTGCGATTTTTGTCTGGGTTGCAGTGAAAATAGCCACAGTCAGCAGGGGCTGATTTTGCTCTCTGATATATTCTGCACATCACGTAAAAAAAAAAAAAAAAAAAAAAAAACTTTTTTTTTTGTTTTTTTTAAATCTCAGTGATACAAATCCATTTCATACAGCTGTATGGAACCATTCTGTGTGTCACAATTCCGCTGGCCAGTCACCACAAGCCACAATCCGTATTTACTGTCCAGGTGACCCATACTGTATGTCACGTAATAAAATACGGTCTTTTGCTCTCATTGATACAGCTACATTACAAAAATCTCTGTGCGACATTTGTCTGGGTTGCAGTGAAAATAGCCACAGTCAGCAGGGGCTGAGTTTGCTCTTTGATATATTCTGCACGTCACGTAAAAAAAAACAAAAAAAAACAAAACTTTTTTTTTTTTTTTTTTTTAAATCTCAGTGATACAAATCCATTTCATACAGCTGTGTGGAACCATTCTGTGTGTCACAGTTTAGCTGGCCAGTCACCACAAACCACAATCCGTATTTTCTGTCCAGGTGACCCATACTGTACGTTACGTAATAAAATACGGTCTTTAGCTCTCACTGATACAGCTACATTAGAAAAATCTATGTGCGACATTTGTCTGGGTTGCAGTGAAAATAGCCACAGTCAGCAGGGGCTGAGTTTGCTCTCTGATATATTCTGCACGTCACGTAAAAAAATAAGAAAAACAAAAAAAAAAAAACTTTTTTTTTTTTATCTCAGTGATACAAATCCATTTCATACAGCTGTGTGGAACCATTCTGTGTGTCACAGTTCAGCTGGCCAGTCACCACAAACCACAATCCATATTTTCTGTCCAGACGACCCATACTGTACGTCACGTAATCAAATATGGTCTTTTGCTCTCACTGATATAGCTACATTAGAAAAATCTCTGTGCGACATTTTTCTGGGTTGCAGTGAAAATAGTCACAGTCAGCAGGGGCTGAGTTTGCTCTCTGATATATTCTGCAAGTCACGGAACACAAAAAAAAAAAAACTTTTTTTTTTTTTAAATCTCAGTGATACAAATCCATTTCATTACAGCTGTGTGGAACCATTCTGTGTGTCACAGTTCAGCTGGCCAGTCACCACAAACCACAATCTGTATTTTCTGTCCAGGTGACCCATACTGTACGTCACGTAATCAAATACGGTCTTTTGCTCTCACTGATATAGCTACATTAGAAAAATCTCTGTGCGACATTTGCCTAATCTAATAGTTTCAGTGTAATTGCTCCATACTGCACAGTACGTAATAAAATACGTAATTTTGCTCTAACTTATCCACCTATATATTTTCTTGTTCAGATTGAACAAGTTTGTGGGTTTCAGTACAGCAGGCCCTTTTTTTTTTTGGTATATATAATACACTTATATACAAAAATATGCAGAAATATAAAATACACGGCCCTTTTTTGAGAGAAGAATCATCATCATCTAAAAGAATTAGAAAACAAACAAACCATATAAAGAAGAAATGGATAAATATATATTACATACTATCATAATACAATTATACAATTTCAAAAAAACATTATTTGATCTGATATAAGATAAAACCTAATGCAACCCATCATCAGCAATTATATATATATCCCATAGGATATTCCCCACTCAGCTATATGTGACACTACATACATATAGAGGATAACCTATACAATATAAATCTTCAATATGATTTTGCAGTATATTATATCCCTCATGTGTTGATATTCTTTCAAGAAGTAATATACTAATTTTAGTTTACTATATTCTATTTGATCATCACACCTATACACAACTCTTTTTAAAGGTAATGAAATAAATGTTTAAAATATATAGGGACTATACCCTAAACATTAAGATACTATGAAAAGCCCTATTATATATATGTATATTTTCACTCTGCAACATGTTTCCCATATAACAAGGGGTTAAATGAATGAGCAATTAAAGCCTGTTATGTGATCAATTAACCAATTATTCAATTGTAGAACTCTTTAAAAGTACAAGAAAAAGCGGGTCTCTTCACCATTGAAAAAGGGGGCAGGATAGACCCCCGAAACGCGTCTGGTACAGAGAGACCACGCCATTAAGGAACGTTTCAACTAACAGACGTCTGAAAGCAATCTTGGCCATAAGAAGAAATAATAGAATATCATATTGATATAAAGTCACAATATCAACTACAGCGCAAGGCAGATTGAACACTATTCTACACCAGCGCTTATTACTACATATCAGCGTCCATTCAAAGCCGAGCAGGAACCCACGTGGGACGCCAGGTGGGACGCTGCCTGCACGCTGAAAAGCGCGCGCACCCAGCTCCTCCGTGCTGCCAGATCGCAGGGACATAGGTGGATGTGCCTACACCACAGAACCGGAGATATCTACGCAGCGCGCTCAGAGATGATAAAGTAAGCCATATGAAGTAAGACTATATCATAACCATTCTAATTAAAGAGTGCCTGTCAACCCCATATTGAAACTAAGGATTATATAAAAAGCTGTTTTATCCAAAGACCAGCACGCTTTATAAGAATAAAAAGGTAAAAATAAACACCTTGACAAACATATATAGCAGACATACTGGACATCTAAAACAACTACTTTTTTACTTTCTTTTTTTATTTTTACTTTTTATATTTTTCTTATCTCCATTTTTTTCATTTTTTATATATTTTTTTCTATTTTTTCATTTTTTTTTCACTTTTAATTACACTGGACCCAGATACTATTTTATTACTATTTTATTACTTGTAAATACATTTGGAATAAAGGTTGTAATATTTTATAAGTATAATATTAGTACAATTGCATTTATTACTGCTGTCACAAAGATATGTACATATAGAAAACTATGTATTGATATGTGATATGCTATAGTCACTATTCTGAATTAACGTACCTTACATCTATACCTATATATCACATATATCAAGAGAACAACGAGTGAATCTATCTTACAGTTCTCTTAAATCAACAAAATTCCATATTACCAAATGAAAGTGTGCCTACCCACATAGCAGATTTATTGATATATACAGAAAATGTTGAACCCCAGGGCTAAGGGTCGAGGACGAGGGCGTGGGCGTGGGCATTCAATTACTGCAGGGGGCAGAGGCAGTGGTCCTGGGCAGGGTGAGACAGTACCTGCTGATGAGGGAGCAGGGGAACGCCGCAGAGCTACACTCCCTAGCTTCATGTCTGAACTTACAGGGACACGTGGTAGAGTACTGTTGAAACCACAACAGTGAGAACAGGTGATGTCGTGGATTGTGGACAATGCTTCAAGTAATTTGTCCACCAGTCAATCTTCCACGCAGTCCACCCACGTTACCCAAGGGAGCACTCCTCTGGCTCCTCCACCTCAACCTCCTTCCTCCAGTCTGCCCCCTCCCAGGAAAATTTGGAATGCGATCCGGCATACTCTAAGGAACTGTTTTCTGGACCCTTCCCAGAGTCACAAACCACTTCTTAGGTTGCTGCTGACCTCTTTCCCGATGCCCAAGTTTTCCAACTGTCGCAGTCTACAGCAGACGCTGGAGCGCAAGAGGAAATACAGTTCCACCCACCCACATGCCCAAGCCCTCAACGTCCACATCTCCAAATTTCTGAGCCTGGAGATGCTGCCCTATAGGCTGCTAGAGACCGAGGCCTTTCGCAATCTCATGGCGGTGGCTGCCCCTCGGTATTCGGTCCCCAGCCGCCACTATTTTTCCCGATGTGCCGTCCCAGCCCTACACCAGCACGTGTCACAGAACATCTTCCGTGCCCTGACCAATGCTGTTTCTGAGAAGGTCCACCTAACCACGGACACGTGGACAAGTACTGCCGGGCAGGGACACTATATATCACTGACGGCACATTGGGTTAACTTGGTGGAGGCTGGGACCGAGTCTGACCCTGGGGCCACTCATGTACTGCCCACACCGAGAATTGCGGGGCCTACCTCAGCCACGGTCTCTCAGACGTACTATGCCTCCTCCTCAGACCCCTCCTCCTCCTCCACCTCCTCCTCCGAATTACCATCCGTGCGCACGGCACCTTCAGTCGGTAGCTCTAGGCGCAGCAGCAGTGCCGCGGCTAAGCGCCAGCAGGTGGTGCTCAAACTGCTGAGCTTAGGTGACAAAAGGCACACCACCCAAGAACTATTACAGGGCATCACGGCGCAGACCGATCTGTGGCTGGCACCGCTGAACCTCAAGCCAGGCATGGTTGTGTGTGACAACGGGCGTAACCTGGTGGCGGCTCTGCAACTCGGCAGACTCACACATGTGCCATGCCTGGTCCACGTGTTCAATCTCATAGTTCAGCGGTTCCTCAAGACATACCCCAATCTGTCTGATTTGCTCACCAAGGTGCGCCACATCTGTGTGCATTTCCGCAAGTCGACCACAGATGCTGCCACTCTCAGGGCAGCGCCGCCTACAACTGCCCGCTCACTGACTGTTATGCAACGTGCCCACAAGATGAAATTCGACATTAATCATGTTATCCAGAGTTTACCAGCAGCGCAGAGCGATTGTAGACTGCCAGATGTCAACTTCCTCCAGAACTGGTAGTCAGGTCAGTCAGCTTCCTCAAGTCTACAATGAGGAGTGGATGTGGATGTCTGATATCTGCCAGGTGTTGAGCAACTTTGAGGAGTCAACACAGATGGTCAGCGGCGATGCCGCCATTATCAGCCTCACCATCCCGCTGCTTTGCCTGTTGAAAAATTCACTGCTCAGCAAGTCGGAAGCTTTGCACTTGTCACAAGAGACGGTGGAGGAAGATACGTCGCTTGATAGCCAGAGCACCCTCCGGTCTGTTTCTCAGCACGTATCGGAGGAGGGGGATGAGGATGAGGAGGAAGAGGAGGAGAATGTCGGCGAGACAGAAGCGGGTACCAGTGCTCAGTCCTTATTAACTGTTGAGCGTGTATGGGCTGAAGAGGAGGACTTGGAGGAGGAGGAGGAGGAAATGGAGAGTTAGGCCAGTGAGGAGAGGGAATTCTTGCGTGTTGGGACTCTGACGCACATGGCAGACTTCATGTTAGGCTGCCTATCCCGTGACCCTCGCGTTAGAAGGATTTTTTCAAACACCGATTACTGGGTGTTCACTCTCCTGGACCCACGGTACAAGCAGAACCTTTCCACTCTCATCCCTGCAGAGGAAAGGAGTATGAGAGTGAATCAATATCAACAGGCCCTGGTGCACAAGCTGAAACAATCCTTCCCATCTGACACCGCTAGCGGCAGAGGGCATGGTTCTGTGGGCCAAGTAGTGGGGGAGAGGAGGCGAGCAGGCAGCTTGTCCAGCACTGGCAGGGGAATGCTCTCCAAGGCCTTTGCCAGTTTTATGTCACCCCAGCAAGACACTGTCACCTGTCCCCAGTCTCTGCAGAGTAGGGGTGATCTTTACAGAAAGATGGTGAGGGAGTACCTAGCTGACCATACCAACGTCCGGACCGATCACTCTGCTCCATACAACTACTGGGTTTCAAAGCTGGACACGTGGCCTGAACTGGCACTGTAAGCCTTGGAGGCGCTGGCCTGCTCTGGCGCTAGCCTGTTGTCAGAGCGGGTATTCAGTGCAGCTGGTGGCATCATCACCGATAAGCGTACACGCCTGTCAACTGACAGCGCTGACAGGCTGACGCTTATTAAAATGAACAAAGCCTGGATTTCCCCGGAATTCAAATCTCCTCCGGGTGAAAGCAGCTAAAGATTAGCATTACTTATGTATCCGATTCCTCTTCTCTACTCCTCCTACTCCTCCTCCTCCTTGTCGTCTTTGCCTAACGCTGACCCAAAACGCAATTTTTTAGAGGGCCAACTGGCACTCTTTTACGACAATTTTTCCGGAGGGCCCCCTACAGGCCCTCTTTCCAAACAATTTTTCCGGAGAGCCACCTACAGGCCCTCTCTCTAAACAATTTTTCTGGAGGGCCACCTACAGGCCCTCTCTCCAAACAATTTTTCCGCACTGTCAACTACAGACACTGTAAAACAATGTTTCAGGAGCGTCAAACAGACAGTCCAAAACAATTTTTCAGGAGGCGCAAGTACCGACATTTAAAAAAAAATTTTTTTGCTGAGGGTCGACTTTATGTACTCCGAAAAGAAAAAATGTTTGGACGCTCAACAAAAGCCATTTCACTGCATTCTCAGTCGGACAAAGTCATTGGTGGTGTAACCGCCATGCTGTGTCAGGCTAAATTTTTGGGTGTTCACCAGCTACCGCATACTAACTCAGTCACTCTGTTTTCACCGCGGCCATGCAGGGCCACGAAAAATGTTTATGTGGTTCGCCTACTCCCGTAGTATCACTCGTTCACTCTGTTGTCACCACCATAGTGGTTTGCACTATAGCAGCCCAAGTCTGCACATTCCACTTTTTCTCTCCAAGTGATCGATACTACATGTCACATTAGAAAATACGTTCTTTTGCTCTCAGTGATACAAATCCATTTCATACAGCTCAGTGGAACAATTCTGTGAGTTACAGTCCAGCACCTCAGTCTGCTTAGACCACAATCCGTTGTTTTTGTGTAATTGATCTATACTGCACGTCACTAAAAAAATACGTTTTTTTGCTCTGTGATACAAATCCATTTCATAAAATCCTTTCTTTCTCTTTAACTGATCTATACTAAACGTCACTTTTAAAAATACGTCTTTTTCCTCTCTTTCTATCTCTCCAAACTATTTTTCCGGATAGGTGACGTATACGGTATTAAACTGAGAAAAATACATACAACACATGCCCCACTTGACCAATTTCATAGTTGACAACCATACCTAAATTGACAGCCACAGCCATACAGGGCCACGCTAAATTTTTCCTGTGCTCTACCTGCTACCGTCGTGTAGCTCGGTCAATGTGTAGTCACAGCCATACAGGGCCATGCTAAATTTTTCCTGTGCTCTACCTGCTACCGTTGTGTAGCTCAGTCAATGTGTAGTCACAGCCATACAGGGCGACACTAAATTTTTTATGTGCTCTACCTGCTACCGTCGTGTAGCTCGATCACTCTGACCGAGTCTGACCCTGGGGCCGCTCATGTACTGCCCACTTGGAGGATTGCGGGGCCTACCTCGGTCACGGTTTCTCAGACTTACTATGCCTCTTCCTCCAACCCCTCCTCCTCCTTCGAATTACCATCCGTGCTTCACCTCCTGCTACCTCAGTCTAACTCGGTCACTCTGTTGTCACCGCCATGCTGCGTCAGGCTAAATTTTTGGGTGGCTCACCTGCTACCTCATCTAACTTGGTCACTTGTTGGTGTCACCACCATGCTGTGTCAGGTTTATGCCTGCATCGTGTGGCTGGGGATAGGAGAGCAGTGCCAGCATGGGCATGGGTGATGGACCTTCGTTGCACCTAGTTGGGTGCTTCCCTAACATGTGATGGGCATGTGCCTCGCCTTTCTTGGTCTGGGTGAGCACAATTGCCATGAGGGTAACCACCAGGCTGTTACAGGAGAATTTGGGGTAATGGTGGGATTAGGCAGCCTCAGAGGCATCCATGCATGCTGCCCCTGCTGTTTCCTGTCCATTTCCGTGGTGTTTCCATCATTTTCTGAGGTTTCCAGGTTTTCACCCAGCCTTCCCTAGGCAGAGCCTTGGTCCCCTGCAAAAAATGCTTGAGTCTCCCATTAACTTCAATGGGGTTCGTTACTCGAAACGAGCACCCGAGCATCCGGAAAAGTTTGTCTCGAATAACGAGCACCCGAGCATTTTAGTGCTCGCTCATCCCTAGATATTACCATTGAATTTGTATTTCATTATTACAAAAATATAATGTTTAAAATTGACTTGTGTCTTTAAACCTTGTCCTATTAGAAATCCACGGATGTATAAAGTGAAGAAGACATAAAAAGCTGTGAGATAGTGGAGCATTGTTATGATCACAGAACATTCTGTATTACATGTTATGGGAAATATAATATGATAAAACATCCTGACATCTCGCTCAGAATAATGCTATTTTAATTAAGCTTAACCAGTGAATGCATCTACTTTATTGCAAAGAAGGTAAAAAGTCTGGATGAATCAATGCCCTTTGCAAGTGTCACAGCTACAGGACGACGCTGCTTCATTTTTCATTTTAGATGCTTGTAATTGAGGAACGGAAATTGCCCAGCAAAAACTCCAGTCAACCTTAATATATCTCAATACATTGTCATATATCATTTTGCTCACATAGCAAAGCCATATTTCATCCTCAATGTTTAGAGAGCATTCATGTGACATCTCACTTAAAGTGCTTACTTTTTTTTTCTTGCCATGAAGCTCTCAAGCTCTTATCCAAATGATACTTTCAAACAACCGGAAATGCAAAATTGCCTCACTCCACTTGCCCTCCTGTCGGCCACTTACTTCTGTTTTATTGAATATTTCCCAAAGTTCCCCTGGTGTCACTTAGTGCCACTTTGAAATTTAAGCTATTATTTTTTTTTTTCTTCTCGAAATTTCAGCAGCAGCTGGAGCTTCTAGAAAGGAATCGAAGCATCTTCATTTTTAAGAGAAATGATCCGTTCAGCCAGCTGCCCTACTTCCATCATTCCATCAAAAAATCTCTGACAGATGGCGACGTTCACAGACACTGCTTCAAATTTTAGTGTTTTCTATCTAATCCATGGCTGGAGTGCCAAATGCTCTTATATTGTTACTTGTTTGTAGATCATTTCGAAGTGTTAGCGTCCACCCCGGTTTATGATTTTCTGGAAGCTCCATCCATCAGAGTGATAGCGAGAAAGTCATTATGAATGCTATCTTTTTGTTTCTTCTAGTTTCTGATGGTAGTTCAAGTGTAAATCTGGCCTATGGCTTCTGGCAGGAAGGAAACAACAGCTGTTTTTATCAATTAGCAATGCAGCATTACAACCTGAAAAAACTCTGCCCAGTTCCAGGAGTCAGAGTGATGCAGTTCGCAGGTTTTTTTTTTTTTTCTTTGTCCTGTGCCAGGTTCTGCTATTATACTAAATCATTTCATGGTTGATATTTTAGCACATCTCACCAGCACTGCCATGTTCTCATTCACCCAGCATTTATAAGAAGTGGAAAATAACAGTAAACTCCATGAATGTCATTATCCGTTATTGGACATAGCTTTGTCAATTCACTTACACTTGAAATTTGGATTACTCACACATCCCCTATTATGTTTTTGTTTTTGTTTTTCTGTATGGTCCACTGGCATCTGCTGAGCTTTCTAATGCTTTCTTGTAGCCTTCTGAACCATTATGTCTTCTTTAACAGCTACCAGACAAGATATTAGTAATAAATAAGATAAAGTAATAACTGGAATGGGTGGACTACAGTACCCTGAAAGATTATCAAAATTAGGGTTATTCACTTTAGAAAAAAGATGATTGAGGGGAGATCTAATAACTATGTATCTATGTAAATATATCAGGGGTCAGTACAGAGATCTCTCCCATCATCTATTTATCCCCAGGACTGTGACTGTGACAAGGGGACATCCTCTGCATCTGGAGGAAAGAAGGTTTCTACACAAACATAGAAGAGGATTCTTTATGGTAAGAGCAGTAAGACTATGGAACTCTCTTCCGAAGGAGGTGGTGATGGTGAGTTCACTAAAAGAGTTCAAGATCGGCCTGGATGTATTTCTGTGTAATAATATTACAGGTTATAGTTACTAGAGATGGGTCGTTGATCCAGGGAGTTATTCTGATTGTCTGATTGGAGTTGGGAAGGAATTTTTTCCCCTAAAGTGGGGAAATTGGCTTCTACCTCACAGGGTTTTTTTGCCCTCCTCTGCATCAACTTGCAGAATAACAGGCCGAACTGGATGGACAGATGTCTTTTTTCGGCCTTATAAATTATCTTACTATGTTACTATGTTACATATTGTTTATCTTTTCATAGGATAGTTGATCTTATCAATATCAAATCAGCCACAATGAGTAAAGTACTCACATATCCCCTATTATGTTTTTTTCTGTTTAGTCCAGTGGCATCTGCTGAGCTTCCTGATGCTTCCTTGTAGCCTTCACAAACATTATGTCTTCTTCCACAGCTATCAGACAAGATATTGCAGATTTTTTTCATAGGATAGTTGTTGTTATCAATATCAAATTGGCTACAATGAGCAAAGGTATGTTTGGTGAAAAAAACATTTCATGAAAAGAACATTTCTCCAACCATTGAGCATGAGGTGGATCAATCATGCTTCGGGGTTGTGTTGCAGCCAATGGCACAGGGAACATTTCACAAGCAGAGGAAAGAATGGATTCAATTAAATTCTAGCAAATTCTGGAAGCAAAAAAAAAAAACATCAACTGTAAAAAAGGTGAAATTGAAAAGAAAATGGGGGAGATATATGAAGACTGGCGGATGTTTCCACCGGTCTTGACCTCCCTGTGTTGGCGTGAGATGGGTCTAATTTGTTAAGAGGCAGAAGACTCTTAACATATCAGGAGCATCTCTGTTATGCCATGCGCCAGAAACTGAAGTCTACGCCAGATGCAGGCATAGACTTCAGGCGTAGACTTCAGCTTTAACTTCTGCCACATTCTGGCGAAATTTATAGAAAATCTGGTGGCTACACAAAGCTACACCGCTTTTTTCTTGGCACCCCTGAAAAGTGCCGATAAGCTCAAAAATTTGCAAATTATAATGCACACATTTTGTACACTATAAGGAACACTGAAGGTTCTACCCTGTCCCTTACAGTCCCCTGATCTGAACATCATTGAAAATCTGTGGCAAGACCTCAAAGAGCAGTGCATGCAAGATGGCTCAGGGATCTCATAGAACTGGAAGACTTTTGCAAGGAAGAATGGATGAAAATCCCTCAAAGTCTCTAATTAAAAGTCTCTTGGCTAGCTACATGTGTAAACGTGTTTATAAGCTGTGATTCTTGCCAAATGGGTGCTACTAGGTACTAACCATGCAGGGTGCCCAAACATTTGCCTCGGGCTCTGTTAATTTTTTGTTATTTTGAAACTGTAAAAGATGAAGATTAAAGTAAATGCAAAGGGAATGTGTCACCTTTAACTTTATGCTTTTTGGAGATCATTTCTTCCTCAGCTTGCTTAAATGGGTTGTCCAGGTTCAGAGCTGAGCCCGGACATACCTTTAAATTCACCCAGGCAGTTCGCTCCGATGCCCTCCTTTGCCCTGCGCTAATTAAGCATTTAGCCTGGTTCCAGTTACGTACCGGGCTCTTCCAGGCGGAGGCTTCCACCCGGCAGTGAGCCCGGTGACGTCACCGGCGCTGATGTGCGGGCTTTAGCGCTGCCCTAGCCAGTAAAATGGCTAGGGCAGTGCTAAAGCCGGCCCATTACAGCCGGTGACATCACCGAACTCACTGCCGGGAGGAAGCCTCCTCCCGGCAGTGTGTTATGTAAATAAAAGAGCCCTTGCTCTGCGCGATCCAGCGCAGGGCAAAGGAGGGCATCGGAGCATGAGATGCTCCGATGCCCTGTTCAGGCTGGCTGCCTGGGTGAATATAAGGGTATATAAGGCAGAGCTGAACCCGGACAACCCCTTTAACTGTTCACAGTAACAGTCATTTTTGACCAGGGTTGCCCAAACTTTTGCATGTCACTCTATATATATCTATATTTATACATATTTATGTAGATACCTGATTCCATGGGTCCTGACCTCTCAAAATCCTGTCTCTTCCTGTATTTGAGACTTAATTGCACCATTTGGAAATGTACTCTATAGTAGCAGCTGCATTCACTAGTGTCACCAATAAAGCTGTAATCTCTTTTGACAACCAAACCTTGGTGAAAATGAGAAACAAAGGTCAGCCTTCCTCCCTGCACATATCTCTGGTGCCGACTGCTGTCACCATTTGTCAGAGATTATTTTATCTTCCTCTAAATACATTTTTAATGTCACCAGTGCTGTAGCTGACTCATTCATCTTTCTTCAATCATTATGGATTAGCCATTTCCATATTCTAGTATACAAAGTATTGATTATGACATAGTCCTTGACTGTACAGATCACTTATTTTATCCATCATTCCTTGGGCATTCACCGACAATGTATATCAATTCTTCAGTTGTCTATTATCTTACCGTTTATCATAATCCTATTAGTCCTTCATTCATTCTTTTCCTGACTGGCCATTTGTTATCGATGTATCCTTGATGTGGAGGGATGGGGCTCTATATTCATGGCGTCCATGCATAGCGCTTTTTTTTTCAGTGCATTTACATCAAATAGCAACCATAACTGCATTAACAAATCCGCAAGCCAGTTGCACAATAAAGTCCAAAGCAAACAGGATTAGACAGTTGTAATGACATGTTGTTGTTGCATTGACATTAAGTTATAAGGATTTTATATATAAAAAATATTGGCGAATGCTCATTCGTGATTATTATACCGTGTAAACAGAGCTGACAAACCAGCAAATGCTCATTTGTTGACTAATTAGATCTCTTATGTGGGTCTAAATATAAGCAGCGGATGCGTTTCCAATTGTATGTAGACTGAATGTAGACAAGCATTGATGATGTGTTCTTTGACCTCTTCCCGACCGTCCAGCGTAAATTTATGTTGGGAGTCAGGTATTTAAACTTGGCACCCACTTGCAAGCACAAATCCCTCCTGGAATTATCATGCTACAGTACCAAGAGGTGCACCTAGCCTTTCTGCTGCCTGAGGTGAAAACTGAAACGCCCCCCCCCCAAATGCCAATTTCTGAACCTAACCCCTTTGCCACAATGGAAGCTCTCATTGCCCATGGCCCTTCCACTGCCCCCCTCTTTCCCCTACCTGGAGCTGCCTGAGGCGATTGCCTTACCTGGCCTCATTGGTGGTGTATCCCTGCATGGTTGATTTCACATGATGGTTGATTCCATAAAAATCCAATGTTTTTTTCTTTTCACATTTCCCAATTTACAGTAGCGTTTATGAAAATGAATGCCTTGAAATAAGCTTACTCTTACTCATCATGCTTGAGAGACAGGGCCATCAAAATATTGTGTGCAACTCACAAAAGGCCATTTATGTGAAGGGATGCTTTGGTGGTTTCATGCTATAATTTAGAGACTATATACTGTAACATTTCTGATAAATAGTCACTTATACTTGTCTTTTATGCCATTTATAATGTGTCATTGTTTCAGCGGCACTCCTATCCGTGAGCTTGGTCTAGTATTTACTCAGAAGTAAATGGGTATGAGCTACAATATTACACACGACCTATGGACAAGAACATTGTTTTTTTTTTTTTTTGGTGGGGGGGAACCATATACCAAAATTTTTCTAATTTCATTTCTCCACTTTATTCCTTAAGGCATATCATGAACCAATAAAATTGGAGAAGGTAGTTGACGAGAATTGCTCCAATTTCAAGTCTTTGGTCCAAATGATTAAAATGCCGTTTATATTTGCTGATATGACGATCCATTTCTGAGTTATGATACTTTTAAAAAAGTATGCTAATTAGGCCTTTTGTGCAACAAGGGTGTCACCTAGTTGCACTCAAGCCTGGCTCATTTCTGTGGCCAGCTCCTCCCACTCTGCTATCCCACTGCCTAGCCCTGTCAATCAAAGCAGAAAGAGAGGGGCTGGCCACAAAAACGAACAGAGCTTGGGTGCAACAAGAGCAATAGTAAAGGTCTCATTGCACTAAAGGCCTAATTTGCATATTAAGAAAAAGAATAATAACTCGGGAACGGAGCCACAGATCAACAAAAGGAAAAAAGTGAAGTGCAGCTCTGTGTCTATGCAAATTTTTTGATAGAGATGTCGCTGGTGACAGAATCCCTCTTAAAGGCACACACCTATTAGCACAGCTGGAGACTTAGAATGGTTTTATATTTCTTTTATGCCTGGTATGAGAAGCCATACATGTGCACCATTAATTTGCACCTGCGATATATTTCCTCTTTTTTTTGTATCATATATTTTTGGTTCAAAAACGGCAGTTTTCATATGTTATTACAGACTAAGGGGGTCATTTATTAAAACCAGCATTTTAGACGGCTTCTTAATGAACTGCATAGCTGTCCACTGATTCACAGGAGTTATGAAGATGCACCGGCCTCTTCATAACTTTGCCGGATACACTGCCACTTCTAAATTTAAGACAGCTTCCAAGCTGTCTTACATTTAGACCTTATTCTAATGGTAAATGAGATGGGCCTACCGGGCCATCCCCTTCCCATCCACACCACACCCACTTTTTTAGACTTGGCGTGAGCAGGGAAAAGTTGCAGATTGCAATGCAAGTAACTTTGCCCCGCCAACTGTGCCTGAAATATTTCAGCTTCATAAATGGCCCCCTAAGTACTGGATTAACACTAATCTCAGAAAATTCCATTAAGTACCTACCAACGATAACATTAATCATGGATTTTTAACCCCTTAGATGCCATGGTCAATTGTGACCATGGCATCTTGGCAGTCAATTGCCTGGAGCACTACGATGTCAGTGATAATTGGCTCCCCCACAGTGAGGTTGTGGGAGCCATTCAGTTTCTATGTCTGCCTCAGGCCTTCTGAACGCTCAGAGGCCTGCCATAGCCAAGTTCCTATATATAAAAAATATACTTAAATTCACATTTTTATATAAAAAATTAACAAATAAATAAATATCGTCTGTAAGGTTACTTCCCAAATTATAAAAAAAAGTATTTTACCCGTACAATGAACAGCTTCACCTCTCAAAACAAATTGAACAAAAAGTGATCAAAAAAGGATACATACGCTAAAATGGTATCAATAAAAAAATCAATCAATGATAAATACAGATTACAGATCAAAATATGGCGATACAAAGAAATACGTTTTTATTTTTTTTAAAGTAAGAAAGCTCTAAAGTAAGAAAGCGCTATAAAACAGTAGTATCGCTGTAATCATACAGATTCGCAGAATTAGATTAACATGTCATATTTTCTGCCTAGGGAACACAGTAAAAGTGAACCCCATAAAACTATGACAATTTTTTTTTCCAGCTTCCCTCAACATTGTATGCAATATTAAATGGAGACGTCAGAAAGTTCAACTCGTCTCGCAAAAAATCAAGCCCTCATATGACTATGTGAATGGTAAAATTAGAAAAAAGTTATGGCTCCTGGAAGGCAGAGAGGAGTAAAACACAGAAATTAAAAGAATGGAAAATTGCTGCATTAGGAAAGAGGTAAAAACCAAAACTGCCATTGTCCAATACATTATAATATATGTATGCAGGAAACACATTTACTGTAGTTGGTGGAAGGTGGTGTCTGGCATTATTCCAGTTGACTCATTAATAATAGGAGCCGTGGTAAATACCTCACATCAATGTATAGAAAGATGATAACTCGTGAATTTATTATCTCATTTCACTTTATCTTTATGTTTTCCTAACAATAACATTTCCAGCTATAGGATGTGCGGTTAATGAGAGGTACATCTCTGTACATCTTGGAAAGAAAGTTATTTAATTCACTAAAAATGAAGTTGAATATTCTTCTAAACCATCCCCTGGTAGGAGAAATAATGTAATAATTTACATCTTTTGTTCTGCACAATGAAAAATATTCAATGTGATGTTCATGCTGAGTAGTCACAAAAATCCTGCATTCACCATTACTTTATTTACAGAATGACAGAATATTGGATGAATGTATCTCCTCAGTGGGATAAAAAAAATAATTTTCTAGTGTAAGACTCACATGTGCAAGCAAGTGTGTCCTTCATTATGTTCCCTTTTAGCTTGAGATATCTCAAGATGACAATCAACTGAGATATCCCAAGATCAACTGAGTAATGCAAACATTCTAAGATGGTCATATTGTACCACCTCAAGATATCATGGATATGCCAAAAATGCCTGAGATGAGAATACCCCTTTATTTAGGTGAAAAATATTGGATTGTGGAGGGTCCAACTGCTGGTACCCTCTGACATCTCAAGAATGATGGAGCAGTAGTGCACATGCTGGCCCATAGCTCCATTTTCTTCTATGAGACTGGTGGAGTGCTGTGTAAAATCTAAAAAAAAAAAAAAAAAAAAATTTTTTTGCTGATTTGATTCAGGGGAATATTTGGAGAGGAGAGCATCAGAACAACAGAATTTCATCCATGGCTTTGTAGAGTATTCAAAGCACCTTCAATTCAGGCTAAATTGTTTTAGGTGTGCGGTTCGGTCAAATTGGACCTGAATCAAATTTCTGAAATCTGGTCATTTCTTTTTATCACTTTTTCTGTTGATGGGTCATGAATAATTTTAGTGGGTTAACCCCTATAAGCTTTGAATTCTGTGTTGGAGCCATATTGTTTACTCTGCATGGTAATGGGACTATCCAGGTAAAGGAACATACTGTACAAGGACAAGACACCATAGTGTCATTACATTGACCTAGCATTCCCATTGCTTAGATAAGTCTCTCATAAGACTGGTATTTCACCACCTACTATATGATCAATGGCTGGAGGCATTTATGCAGCCTGGTTATTAGAAGTTGTTAGCAGTTCCAAAAATGGTCTAACCAGACCTTTGACAATATGGAATGACTTAGCTGGCCGTGCTGTCATCACATTGTAATAGTTTGGAAATTGTTTTTCACTGTCCTACACTGCACAGCATGAAATAACTGATATAAAGACAAATGCACACACACACACACCTATAGGCCATCTAATCATCTGTGTAGTTCTGGTCATTGCTTTATTGGGGAACAGGAGAAAATGGAATTTAAGCCAATGATTTGACATATAAAAAATATCGGGGCAGATTTATCATAAAAATATGTCACTGCTATGGCGTGAAAAAGTCACAAACTGTGTTTTTACAACTTTTTCGAAGACATTTGAGCACCATTTTTTCTCTACCAGCCTTGCCCCTTTCCTGAAAAAGGGGTATAATAAGGTGGCGAATCTGGTGGCTCTGGTTTTCTGGTGTTCAAGAACACTGAAATCTAGATATTACATGTCTGTGAAAGGCAAAAGTATGTGAACCTTTAGGATTAGCAGATACTTTCAAAGTGTTTTCAATCAATGGGATGACAGTCAGATGTGAGTAAGTGGCTTGTTTCATTTTTTAAAAAAAAGGGATCTGTCAAAGTCTGACCTTCACTAGCTTCAAGCATCATGACCTTGGCAGAAATGGACACAAGGGCTTGTCCCAAGAAAAATGTTCTACAGTTTTCAAATCAGTACCTGGATCATAATACTTTTATAATTGCATGGAATTAAATGTTTAGTATAGCCTCTGACTTATTTAGAAAATCAGACATCATATAGTACATGACAATCTATTTCTCATGTATGATGTTTGAAGTTATGAAGAGGCTTGCACCTCTTCATACTCTGGCAAATCCACCGCCAGATATAGGACTCATTAAGACTGGCATCTAAAAAGCTGGTCTTAAAGAATGTGATCTGCGGGGGTCTGACTGCCAGCATCCCTGCCAATCAGTTGTTTGAAGAGGTAGAAGCATTTGAGCGATGATTCCTCTTCAAAATTACCTGCATGTTGTCCTCTTTGCAGCAGTGCAATGTAAATTACAAGTGCTCATCTTCAATTGAATGGGATGAAGCAATTGCAATTACACTGTACACAGGACTGGGGTCCCTTAGGCCCACCACAGAAAATCATTCTTGGGGCCCAACCTCTATATCGTCAATAAAATTTCATAGGTTTTGAAAAAAAAAGAGACCCAAGTGGCAAGTGGTTATCTCTAAAGGAAACTTCAAATGTTTTATTACTCCTGGACCTTTGGGGCCCATTATGGTACGACAACCTGGGCTCACTAGAGAATCTTCTGGTATTCTGGTGGGTCAGTCTGATGCTGATTTCACCACCTCTAGAAAGACAACACATAGATAATATTGAAGAGGAAGTGGAAACCACTCAAATGCAACTACTTCATAATACAGCTGATCGGCAGGGGTGTTAGGAGTTGGACCCCAGCAGATCTGATATTTGATATCTATCCTGTGTTTTCATTGGTTTAACAGAATAAGCCACTTTCAGACACCTCTCCATTGAGAACAAAATCATTTTTGTTGAAATCCAACTGCCTGATCCTTCTTTCCCTGGTCAATAGATTCCTATATACATTAGATTGTTGTCTAATTCTGGCAAAATTGGTGGGCTCAACTGACAGTCATCTGATGTATATGGTCAGTTTAAAGTGGCATCAACATAATTTTAAAAATAATCATTTATGAAGGTAGCTGTAATTTTGGAATGTATTTCTTTTGCTTTTATTGCTCCTATCCTCCATTCTGGGTTTTGGTCTATGCAGCTCTTTCTTATTACCTGTGTCCATGGGCGGGGCAGTGTCTATGTAACTACCTGGGTGGAAGGAGCTATAAACTAGCTGGGTGGTGTTAGGGGCAGTGATAGGAGAGTGTCTATGTAACTAGCTGGTGGGAGGAGCTATAAACTAGCTGGGCGCTGTTAGGGGCAGTGATAGGGGAGTGTCTATGTAACTATCTGGATGGGAGGAGATATAAACTAGCTAGGCATTGTTAGGGCAGTGATAGGGGTTAAGACATTTAAGAGTTAAGACATTTAAGAGTTTGTGTGTTAACCCTGCTATGTACATCTGTATCTGTTAAAAATCATAGTCATCCTGGAAAACCCATTTAAATGTCTTAGATTCATAGGTCACTATATAGATAAAACATGAAACAGAAGAGATTATAAGTCATCTGTGATAACATGTAGCTTGTCCTTCATTTATTATCTGCATAGCCTTCTGTATCTCCCAGTTTGTATATTATATTTCAGCACCTTTTTCCGTGGATGTGCAGAGATATATGATCTGTAGAGCACTCAGAGGAGATATTCCACCTTCCCATCGCAGTTCAGTTAAAGCACTGGGGCATAGGATTGAAGGCCAGATAAAATAAAGAGTGAGGTCACTGTAATTTTGCTATAACAGTGAATCAATACAAAACGTTCCCGGGTTCATAGTTACATCCTTATATCTTAAAAGAAGTACATGGCTATAAAAAGTACCTGCTTTTTTATCTTTCTTTTTTTGTAGCTTTTTGTACAAGTCTATTATGACCTCACAGTCCAATAACTGTAAAGACATTCAGAAAGAATCGTGAAACTGTCAACAAGACTTGGGTTTTTATGAGTTGGCTTCCATGGCTGTACACAGCTTGCTCATTAATAGGAATGTAATTAGTGACTAATCATAATGAATGGTAACATTTCCTGTAACATCAATTTCGAGTCGCACATTCTACCAAAAGACAATTAAAAGCAATGTAAGCCATAAAAAAGTATTGAATTCCTTACTGAAAACTGCATTAGCACACAATTACAATTCTTCACACATGGTCAACTGTATTTTAATGTTCATTCTCTGTTTAATATCAAATACGATGTAATTATTCTGCTGAATACTAGGAGGATACAGCAAGATTTGTATATTTCTGAAGGTTGGAAGACAGAGGATTATGTGTCTGTTCGGCCACATGGTCTCAGTCAGAACAGTAATGTGATTTTGGGTGAGTCTTAGCAGAGAAGCTTCTGATAGATTACACTAGCTAAAAACAAATCATCACCCAGAATGCACCGCGGCACTTATCTTTGCTCTAATCTGTGTCAATTGACTAAGGGGATTGCACAAATCTGTGGCAATCCGCATGCATCCAGTTTTTGTCCTCTGTAGTGTAACTCTAGATGTAGATGTAGTGTAAAGCTTAAAAGCTTTTATGTGTGCAGCTTTATCAAATACAGAGTTAAACATGAGAAAACAATGAAAAATTATGCCACCTGATACCATAATAACAGATCCATGGGCAGTGGCGTACATAGAGAAGTAAGGGCCCCTTAGCAAGGACCAAACCAGGCCCCCCAAAGACAGTAAGCCATTTTTCCAACTGCCTCACACTGTAACGGGAGGCCGGCGACGCGCTCCCTCCGCACAGCGCTGCCGGACCTCTCCGCCCCCCTAGAGACGAGCAGTAGGGAATTGAAGTGCTGGTCTGGTCAGCCAGCACTTCAACAGTTAATTATCGTTTGGGTTTTCAGCCATGTGGTGCTGATCACACCACATGGTTAATTTGCATATTGTTTTGAAAGCAGTGCTCCGCCTCAGGTCATGTGATGCTGGCCACATCACATGATCCTGGGCGGACTATTTAAAGATGGCAACTGCCTTGACTGCCTGTTATTGAAGTTCCTTCCTTGCAGTGCTGTGCGTATTTCTACTTGTGACCTGCCGTATTACCTGACCTATTGCTTGTGACCCCGACTTTGCTTTTGCCTCATCCTCGGATCCTGACGTACATTCCTGGTTTGATCTTTTTTTGCCTGACTATTCTACTATTGTGTCTGTTTGTTTCCTTGTCCGTTTGTTGTTCTCCCTTCCCTGCACCCTCACGTAGCAGAGTAGGGTTTGCCGTCCAGTTGCTCCCCCTGGACCTTTAGCCTTGGGTGTTGCAAATAGGCATGGAAAGAGGTGGGGTTTAGTCAGGCTGCACTTCTCCCTTGACAAAGCATGGCGGTGACGACAGTGTGACCAAGTGAGACTGAGTTAGCAGGTGAACCACATAAAATTTTACCCTGACACAGCATGGCGGTGACAACAGAGTGACCAAGTGAGACTGAGTTAGCAGGTGAAGCACATAAAATTTTACCCTGACACAGCATGGCGGTGAACCCAGAGTGACCAAGTGAGACTGAGTTAGCAGGTGAAGCACATAAAATTTTACCCTGACACAGCATGGCGGTGACAACAGAGTGACCAAGTGAGACTGAGTTAGCAGGTGAAGCACATAAAATTTTACCCTGACACAGCATGGCGGTGACAACGGAGTGACCAAGTGAGACTGAGGTAGCAGGTGAAGCACATAAAAATTTACCTTGACACAGCATGGCGGTGACAACAGAGTGACCAAGTGAGACTGAGTTAGCAGGTGAAGCACATAAAATTTTACCCTGACACAGCATGGCGGTGACAACAGAGTGACCAAGTGAGACTGAGTTAGCAGGTGAAGCACATAAAATTTTACCCTGACACAGCATGGCGGTGACAACAGAGTGACCAAGTGAGACTGAGATAGAAGGTGAAGCACATAAAATTTTACCCTGACACAGCATGGCGGTGACAACAGAGTGACCAAGTGAGACTGAGTTAGCAGGTGAACCACATAAAATTTTACCCTGACACAGCATGGCGGTGACAACAGAGTGACCAAGTGAGACTGAAGTAGCAGGTGAAGCACACAAAATTTTACCCTGACAAAGCATGGCTGTGACAACAGAGTGACCAAGTGAGACTGAGTTAGCAGGTGAAGCACATAAAATTTTACCCTGACACAGCATGGCGGTGAATCCAGAGTGACCAAGTGAGACTGAGGTAGCAGGTGAAGCACAAATAATTTCACCCTGACACAGCATGGCGGTGACAACAGAGTGACTAAGTGAGACTGAGTTAGCAGGTGAAGCACATCAAATTTTACCCTGACACAGCATGGCGATGAACCCAGAGTGACCAAGTTAGACTGAGGTAGCAGATGAACCATCCAAAAATGTAGCCTGACACAGCATGGCGGTGACACCACCAATGCCTTTGGCAGACTGAGATTGCAGTCAAATGGCTGTTTAAAGTTGACTCTCCTAAAAAAATTTTTTGAGTGTCTGTAGTTGAACCTCCTGAAAAATTGTTTTTGAGTGTCTGTAGTTGACCCTACTAAAAAATTGTTTTTGACTGTCTGTAGTTCACCCTCCTAAAAAATTGTTTTTGAGTGTCTGTAGTTGACCCTCCTAAAAAATTGATTGGAGAGAGGGCCAGTAGGTGGCACTCCCTAAACATTGTTTGAAAAAAGAGCCAGTTGGCCCTCTGAAAAATTGCCTGTTGGCTCAGCGTTTGTGAAAGAAGAGAAGGAGGAGGAGAGGATACATGAAGAACCTTCATGTTGAGCTGCTTTCCCCGGTGGAGATTTGAATTCCGCTGAAATCCAGGCTTTATTCATTTTAATAAGTGTCAGCCTGTCAGCTCTGTCAGTTGACAGACGTGTACGCTTATTAGTGATGATGCCACCAGCTGCACTGAAGACCCGCTCTGACAACATGCTAGCGGCAGGGCAGGCCAGCACCTCCAAGGCGTACAGCGCCAGTTCGGGCCACGTGTCCAGCTTTGCAACCCAGTAGTTGCATGTAGCAGAGTGATCACGCAGGACGTTGGTATGGTCAGCTAGGTACTCCCTTACCATCTTTCTGAACAGCTCCCCCCTACTCTGCCTAGACTAGGGACGGGTGACATAGTCTTGCTGGGGTGACATAAAACTGGCAAAGGCCTTGGAGAGCGTTCCCCTGCCAGCGCTTGACAAGCTGCCTTCTTGCCTCCTCTCCCCCGATAGTTGGCCCACAGAAACCACGTCCTCTGCCACTAGCGGCGTTAGATGGGAAGGATAGTTTCAGCTTGTGCACCAGGGCCTGTTGATATTGATTTACTCTCGTACTCCTTTCCTCTACAGGAATGAGAGTGGAAAAGTTCTGCTTGTACCGGGGGTCCAGGAGGGTGAACACCCAGTAATCGGTGTTGGCAAAAATGCGAGGGTCACGGGAAAGGCAGCCTAACATGAAGTCAGCCATGTGAGCAAGAGTCCCAACACACAAGAATTCCCTTTCCTCAGTAGGCTGACTCTCCATTTTCTCCTCCTCCAACTCCTCCTCTTCAGCCCATACACGCTTAACAGATAAGAAGGAATGAGCATAGGTACCCTCTTCAGTCTCGCCAACAGTCTCTTCCTCTTCCTCCTCTTCCTTCTCTTCCTCCTCATCCTCCTCCTCCTCCAATACGCGCTGAGAAACAGACCTGAAGGTGCTCTGGCTATCAAGCAACGTATCTTCTTCCCCCATCTCCTATGACAAGCGCAAAGCCTCTGACTTCATACTGAGCAGTGACTTTTTCAGCAGACACAGCAGCGGGATGGTGACGCTGATAATGGCAGCATCACCGCTCACCATCTGTGTTGACTCATCAAAGTGGGTTAACACCTGACAGATATCAGACATCCACGTCCACTCCTCATTGTAGACTTGTGGAAGCTGACTAACCTGTCTACCAGTTCTCAAGGAAGTTGTCATCTGGCAGCCTACAATGGCTCTGCGCTGCTGGTAAACCCTGGCTAACATGTGTAATGTGGAATTCCATCGCGTGGGCACGTCGCACAACAGTCGGTGAGATGGCAGTTGCAAGCGCCGTTGCACTGCCCTGAGAGTGGCAGCATCTGTGGTTGACTTACGTAAATGCGCACAGATGCGTCGCACCTTGGTGAGCAATTCAGACAAATTGGGGTAGGTCTTGAGGAACCGCTGAACCACAACATTGAACATGTGTGCAAGTCTGCCGAGTTGCAGAGCTGCCACCAGGTCACGCCTGTTGTCACACACAACCATGCCAAAGATCGGTCTGCGCCGTGATGCCCTGTAACAGATCTTGGGCGGTTTTCCATCTTGTCACTTAAACTCAGCAGTTTCAGCACTGCCTGTTGGCGCTTACCCACGGCAGTGCACCTGCGCCTGGAGCTACCGACTGAAGGCGCCTTGCTCACGGATGGTAATTGAGAGGAGGAGGGGTTGGAGGAAGAGGCATAATAAGCCTGAGAAACTGTGACCGAGGCAGGCCCCGCAATCCTCGGTGTGGGCAGCACATGAGCAGCCCCAGGGTCAGACTCGTTCCCAGCCTCCACCAAGTTAACCCAATGTGCCGTCAGTGAGATATAGTGTCCCTGCCCGCCAGCACTTGTCTATGTGTCCGTGGTTAGGTGGACCTTCTCAGTAACCGCGTTGGTCAGGGCACGGATGATGTTCTCTGACACGTGCTGGTGTAGGGCTGGGACAGCACATCGGGAAAAATAATGCCGGCTGGGGACCAAGTACCGAGGGACAGCCACCGCCATCAGGTTGTGGAAAGCCTCAGTCTCTACCATTCTATAGGGCAGCATCTCCAGGCTCAACAATTTGGAGATGTGGACGTTTAGGGCTTGTGCATGTGGGTGGCTGGAATTGTATTTGCGCTTGCGCTCAAATGTCTGCTTCAAAGACAGCTGAACGCTGCCATGGGACACATTGGTGGAGGTTGTGGAGGATCGTGGAGGTGAAGGGGTGGTTGTAGGGCAGAAGGCGCTCGTGCCGGGGTCCTGGGCGGGGGGTTGACTCGCCGAGCCACCATGTTTCACAGGGGAAGGGGCAGTGGTGTGACCCGCAGGAGGTGAACGACCTTGGTTCCACTAAATCGGGTGTTTAGCACTCATATGCCTGCGCATGCTGGTAGTGGTTAGGCTAGTAGTGGTGGCTCCCCTGCTGATCCTGGTGTGGCACAGGTTGCACACCACAGTCTGTCGGTCATCCTCACTTTCTTTAAAAAACCTCCGGACTTGCGAACATCTAGGGCTCGGCACGGGAGCTTGACTCCATGAATCAGTTGCTGATCTACCTGCTCTGGCCCTGCTTCTCCCTCTGGCCACCCCACTGCCTCTTCCAACCTGTTCTGGTGCTGCACTTGCCTCCCCCTCGGAAGTACTGTCTTGAGTTGGATTACCAACCCAGCTCGGGTCAGTCACCTCATCATCCACCTGCTCTTCCTCCGATTCCTCACTCTGCTCCCCCTCGGACTTACTGCCCTGACAACAACGTCACTGTCTGACAACCGTGTCTTATCATCATCATCCGACACCTCTTCACGCACTACTTGCACTAAGTCCACACTCTCATCACCCACAGACTGTGAAAGTTCACAATTTTGGGCATCGGGACAGAGCAACTGCTCAGGTTGCTGTTGAGCAGTGATTTGTGTCTCTGGGTAGGGTCCTGAAAAGAGTTCCTGTGAGTATGCCAGATCTGAATCCATACTTTCCATGGGGGGGGCAGGCTGGCGGGAAGGAAGTTGAGTTGGAGGAGCCAGAGGTCTACTCCCTTGGCTAGCGTGGGTGGACTGCGTGGAAGACTGGGTGGTGGATAAATTACTGGACGCATTGTCCGCTATCCACGTCATCACCTGTTCGCACTGTTGTGGTTTCAATAGTGGTGTACCACGTGAACCAGTAAGTTGCGAGATGAAGCTAGGGAGCGAAACTCTGCGGCGTTCCACTGGTCCCTCATCAACATGTACTGTATCAAACCTGCCCAGGACAACGGCCTCTTCCCCTACACTACTTGAACACCCTCGTCCTCGACCCTTAGCCCTTGGGTTCAACATTTTGTATGTTCACTGCACTGTATGATATATAACTGAGAGAAAAAACGTAGTCTTTAGATGGCAGCTATTGTACCGCAAACCACTCAATTTTTCACTGCACTGTAGTTTATATGACGTATATTTTCTACACTCCGAGTAGTGTGCAGCACACAACAGAATTTTGCACTGCACTGTAGTATGTATGACTGAGAGGAAAAACGTATATTTTCTACACTCCGGCGAGTGTGCAGCACACAACATAATTTTTCACTGCACTGTATAATATATAACTGAGAGAAAAAACGTATATTTTCTACACTCCGACTAGTGTGCAGCACACGACAGAATTTTTCACTGCACTGTATAATATATAACTGAGAGAAAAAACGTATATTTTCTACTCTCCGGCTAGTGTGCAGCACACGACAGAATTTTGCACTGCACTGTATAATATATAACTGAGAGGAAAAACGTATATTATCTACACTCCGGCTAGTGTGCAGAACACAACACAATTTCTCACTGCACTGTAGTATATATGATTGAGAGGAAAAACGTAGTCTTTAGACGGCGTCTATTGCACCGCAAACCACTCAATTTTTCACTGCACTGTAGGATATATAAAAAAACGTATTCCCTAGACTGACGCTACTGTACAGCACACTACATAATTGTTCACTGGACTGTAGTGTATAGAAATGAGAGAAAAACGTATTCGCTAGACTGACGCTACTGTACAGTACACTACATAATTGTTCACTGGACTGTAGTGTATAGAAATGAGAGAAAAAACGTATTCCCTAGACTGCACTACAGATCCCAGCAAGCCAAGGTACAGCAGCAGCAGCAAATATGAGTACTGAGAGGACTTTGGGCAATTTCTTTTGGGTCTGTGTGGACCACGTGCTGTCCCTTCTGCCACCAGTCACTGTGTACAGTGTGCAGCCAAGATGGCGGTAGCTGCACTAAATGTCCCAGCCAGCAGCCAGGAGGAGACAAAAAAAAAAAAAGGTGCTTGTAGCCCTTAGAAGGGCTGTTGGGTTCTTTGTGGGTGATTCCTGCCTAACCAACATCTAAATTCAGGCCCTAACACTCTCCCTGACAGACAGCGGCTCTATCCCTAATCTCATGCAGACGGCGTCTGACGCGAGCAGCGCTGGACCAGATTCTTATATTCCCAGGTCATCTGATCTAGCCAGCCAATCCCTGCTATCGACTTGTAGGGGTCCCACGTGATGCTAGGAGGTACCATAGACTCTCCTGCATGTTGATTGGCTGAGAAAAGGCGCCTAACATGCAGGAAGAGGAAGTTGCCATTTTCTTGAGGATCGTGATATGCTCGTCTGAGTATCGAGCATATGTGAATACCCTAATACTCGAACGAGCACCAAGCTCGGACGAGCATGTTCGCTCATCTCTAGACAGCACGTAATGTAGGGGAAGAGGAGGCAGTGGTGTGACCCGCAGACACCGATCGTGGACCTAGGTGTTCGGCCCACCTATTAGGGTGCTTTGCTACCATGTGGCGGATCATGCTGTTGGTGGTCAGGTTTCTGGTGTTCATGCCCCTGCTCATTTTGGTACGTCACAGGTTGCAAATTACAATTCGTTTATCGTCAGCACTTTACGCAAAAAAGCCTAAGACTGCGGAACACCTATACCTTAGCAAGGGAGATTGCCGCAAGGGGCTGCTCTGGGGAACAGTTGCGGGCCTGGTTGGCGTGGCCTGCCTTCTCCCTTTTGCCACCCAACTGCCTCTTCCAGCCTGTTGTGGTGCTGTGGATACCTCCTTCTCTGTACTGCTGTCCTCGCTCAGCTTGCCACCTTCCCAGTTTGGGTCAGCGATTTCATCGTCCACCACCTCCTCTTCCAGTTCCTCACTCTGGTCCTCCTCTTGACATGGTGACCTAACATGAAACCGGACTTAACTGCGTCTCATCCTCATCATCAACCTCTTGAGGCACTAATCGCCCTTGACCTATTGGCAACTGTGTCTCATCATCATCATCATGCACCTCGCTAGACACTAATTGCCTTTCCCCACCGTCATCTTCTTTAGGCTTGTGGATGCTCATAAGTTTGCCCCTGTCCCTCTTCAAGCGGGCTTGGCGAGAGGCCCAAATCAAGGAACGGCGATGAAAAAAGCTCCTCGGAATATCCAAGTGTGGGATCACTTATTTGCCCAGACTCTGCATGGTGAGAGGAAGGAGGATTAGGGTGAGGATTTGGTTTACCAGACTCTTGGCTACTGAAACTGGACTTTGTGGAAGAGAGTGTGGTGCCTAACCGACTGGAAGCATTATCTGCTGCATCGACTACCTGCTCCCACTGGTCTGGCGTCAAGAGTGGTGTCTTGCGCCGCTCTGCAAACCGAGACATGAAACTAGAAGTTTTGGATGACTTTGTTTCTTGTGCTCTGCCAGCAGGCACAGTTTCACCGCGCCCAGAGACATGGCGCCTGCATGCACCATCAGCAGCACGTCCACTTCCCTGTCCCTTACTGTCCCTTGCGCATATTAAATGGTATATATGCAAGTTTGTCACAAGTACAGTAGCGCAGATTTTTAGTTAAGTGTATGAGCAGAAAAATTACACCGAATGTCAGAAATATTTAGGATACACAAACGTTGAACAGCAGACACAACACAGGTAATGTCGCCTTGATTAGCGGCAGAAAAAATAGCAACGGATGTCAGGTATGTAGGAAACAGTAACGTTATGATGCACATGCAACACTGGTAATGTCGCCTTGATTAACGGCAGAAAAAACAGCAACGGATGTCAGATATGTAGGATACATAAACGTTATAATGCACACGCAACACTGGTAATATAGCCATGATTAGCAGCAGAAAAAATAGCAACAGATGTCAGGTAAGTAGGTAACAGTAACGTTATAATGCACACGCAACACGGGTAATGTCGCCTTGATTAACGGCAGAAAAAAAAGCAATGGATGTCAGGTATGTAGGAAACAGTAACGTTATAATGCACACGCAACATAGGTAATGTTGCCTTAATTAACGGCAGGAAAAATAGCAACGGATGTCAGGTATGTAGGATACAGTAACGTTATGATGCACACGCAACACTGGTAATGTTGCCTTGATTAACGGCAGAAAAAATAGCAACGGATGTCAGGTATGTAGGATACAAAAACGTTATAATGCACACGCAACACAGGTAATGTTACCTTGATTAACGGCAGTAAAAATTACACCTGATGTCAGGTTTATAGAACACAAAAACGTTATAATGCACACGCTGTGCAGGTGGTATTAGGGTAAGGCAAACATGCGTTATTTTTGCCCAAAAAGAAAAAAAATATTGTAGCCAGATATAACAACAGTCCTTAAAAGGACTTTTGGGTATTTTAAACAGAACAACTAGCCCTGCCTAGCCAAATCCTATCACTACACTATCTGTCCCTCCTTGCGTAAACGTTATACGGTAGACACACCACAGGTAATGTCGCCTTGATTAGCGGAAGAAAAAATAGCAACGGATGTCAGGTATATAGGATACAGAAAGGTTATAATGCACAAGCTGCGCAGGTGGTATTAAGGTCAGGCCACCTTGTGCAATTTTAACCCCCACAGAAAAAAAAAATCTATTGCAGTCAGATATAATAGCCCTTAAAAGGGCTTTTGGGTCTTTTCAACAGAAAAACTAGCCCTGCCTAGCGATTTTCTATCCCTACACTATCTGTCCCTCCTTGCAGCAGCTCTTCCTGACTCGGACTGAGCCGGGTCACATGTCACCGGGTGCACCCGATGATGCGTTACCGGCCAGCCATTCACTGTAATACCAACATGGCTACGGCGTTACAGTGAATGCCAGTACCACCCCACACGCTGATTGGCTGCATAGCAGCCAAGAAACGTACATGGCTGGGTCTCCTAGGCAACTGTCAGCGTCTTACAGTGCAAAATGCTGACGGTTCAATACAGCACAATACAGATGTATTGTGCTGTATTGATATAGGGATCAGACCCTGATATGTTGAAGTAAAAAAGAGTGAACAAAAAGTTTTTTAACAATAAAAAGGTTTCAATTAAAAAAATCCCCTTCCCCATAAAAAGAGACATATAAAATTGTAAAAAAAAATATATAAAGAACATACATATTAGGTATCACAGTATCCTCAACAACCTCCTCTACAAAAATATCACATGATCCACCCCCCCAGGTCAACACCGTAAAAAAATAAAAATGAAAATAAAAACTGTGCTAAAAAAAGCCATTTTTTTGTCACCTTTCATCACAAAAAATGTAATACCAAGCGATCAAAAAGTCATATGTACCCAAAAATAATACCAATCAAACATCATCTCCTCCCGCAGAAAAAGAGCCCCTACCTGAGACAATCGCCCCCCAAAAAAAAAAAAAACTACAGCTCTCACACTATGGAGACACTAAAACATGATTTTTTTTGTTTCAAAAATTATATTATTGTGTAAAACTTAAATAAATAAAAATAAGTATACATGTTAGGTATCGCCGCGTCCGTAACAACTTGCTCTACAAAAATATCACATGATCTAACCCCTCAGGTGAACAACGAAAAAAAAAAAATTAAACAGTGTAAGAAAAGCCTTACATTACTAAAAGTACAACACCAAGCGATCAGAAAGGCATATGCCCCCAAAAATACTTCTTCAATACGTCTTCAAATGTGACATGTCAACCAAAAAAGTGAAATTCTGAAATTTTGTCTACATTTTCCTTTAATTCTTGTGGAACACCTAAAGGGTTAAAAAAGTTTGTAAAATCAGTTTTGAATACCTTGAGGGGTGTAGTTTCTAAAATGGGGTCATTTTTGGGTGATTTCTATGATGGAAGCCTCACAAAGTGACTTCAGACCTGAACTAGTCCTTAAAAAGTGGGTTTTGGAAATTTTGTGAAAAAATTCAAGATTTGGTTCTAAACTTCTAAGGCTTCTAACGTCCCAAAAAAAATAAAATGTCATTTTCAAAATGATCCAAACCTGAAGTGGACATATGGAGAATGTAAAGTAATAATTATTTTGGAGGTATTATTATGTATTTTAAAAGCAGATAAATTGAAATTTGGAAATTTGCAAATTTTTCTAAATTTTGGGTAGATTTGGTATTTTTTTATAAGTAAAAATGAAATACTTTGACTCAAATTTACCACTGTCATAAAGTACAATATGTGTCAGAATGTCCTGGATAAGTAAAAGCATTTTAAAGTTATCACCACCTAAAGTGAGACATATCAGATTTGCTAAAAATGGCCTGGTCCTTAAGGTGAAAAATGGCAGGGTCCTTAAAGGGATTCTGTCACCTAGTTTAAGCCTATAGAGCTGAGGACATGGGCTGCGAGATGGCCACTAGCCCGTCCATAATATACTTTTCCTATTGCTGTGTGTGTCTTTGTTTAGTAAAAAAAACGATTTTATTCATATGCTAATTCTGGTTATAAGGAGCCCAAGGGGCGGTTACCAATCTTCCTGGATCCCAGCCGTGCCCACTGTGAAGGAGCCCAGCACCGCCCCGCATCCTCTCATCTCCTCCTTGCTCCCCCGACTTCACGCTTTCAGAGCGCCGTAATCTCGCGCATGCGCGAGTACGCCGCTTGTCAGTGCTGGTAAACTGTTCCTTCCCTGTGCTGGCATCAGCATCAGGGAACGAACTGCGCATGCGCGAGATGGCTCGCGCGAGATTACAGCGCTCTGAAAGCGTCAAGTCGGGGGAGCAAGGAGGAGATGAGAGGATGCAGGGCGGTGCTGGGCTCCTTCACAGTGGGCACGGCTGGGATCCAGGAAGATTGGTAACCGCCCCTTGGGCTCCTTATAACCAGAATTAGCATATGAATAAAATCGTTTTTTTTACTAAACAAAGACACACACAGCAATAGGAAAAGTATATTGTGCATGGGCTAGTGGCCATCTAGCAGCCCATGTCCTCAGCTCTATAGGCTTAAACTAGGTGACAGAATCCCTTTAAGGGGTTAATTGACAAGGCCAGGTGTGTTGACGTTTACACTCCCTGGCCTCTAGGTGTAACGGCAATGGCCCAGTTAATTTTTCTCAGCAATGCGGGTACATATGAACATGTGACCAACACAGATGTCTTCAGCTGCCAAGTGCACATGTAACAGGTCAGCCAGTGTCATAGGTATAAAGCTGCTGACAGCTAGGCTTTAACCACATCTTAACCAAAAGATGTTAGGGTTGACATGTCTGTATGATGTGATTATAATAATCAATAGAATTTTATATAATCACATTTTCCTTAGAAACACATGCTATTGCAGGAATTTGTAATTTTTTATGAAAACAGCGCCATAGACTTCCAGTTGATGTAATTAGCATGCATGTTTGGCGGTTTTATTGTCTACATATTTCGCTCTTACTGTCCCCTGCTGTCCCCTAGGTCATATGCCTGCTCTTCCGTTTTGTGTGCATCTACCTTTAAGTGCTTAATTTCATGGGTGGTTTTAAAAGTTTTCATTGAACTGTATATTGAATTCCAAGAATATAGTGAGATTATCTTCATAGTCTGAGAAAAGGAACCTAGAGTTAGGGTCAGTTTGTCAAGAAAATATCTATGAGAAAGCTGTTCTCTCAGAACTAGTTCATTCCAAAGTCAGGTAGCTTTTCTCTGAAGATTGTCCTCATTATTAGGATTCATTCTCTCTAGAGAAATGCTGTCCTCAAAGGTTTTTCTCATTAATGCCACAAGAAAGGTTGTTTAAATGATAGAAATTTCCTTTAATTACAGTATTAATAACTGAGGACTGGAGCTAGAATCATATACATTCCATGGTTTTCAGGATTACAATTTATTTGAGCCTTGCTTTATTGAGAATGTCAAAGTCCGACCAATTATTGTCATGAGAGCTAAACTTAAAGGATTCAGACGGAGATTTTAACTCCACTTTTCCTTCATTGAAATATAGCAGAGTCCAGATTACCAGGGAGGAATAGTAGAGTTAAAAAAACACACATGAATTAGCTCACAATATGAGTGTGCAACTGTTGCACACAGCTGCCAACCTCTCCAGCAGCATCACCAATGGTACCAGAATGGCTGCACCTGGTGGATGTAAGGTTTTAACACTCTTTCAGTTTCTCCTCCATCACTGGGTTCCCAGAAGTAACATATCATATGAGCAACTTATTTTGGGGATCCTTTAACTAGCCATATTTGGCTTTAAAGAGTCACTTTACTCTCACACAATTTAATTTAATTTAATAGAGAATAGTATAAACAGTAAATTTCTTAATTGCTTCATTTCAAAAATTTGGCTTCATCTACTTGAAAAGAAGCTGTAAAGTCGTGGCCACTAGGGGTCTCACTTCTACCTAATTTGCAGTCGGGATCTATCCCTATTAACAAACACACAGAAGAGGGTGGAGAAGAAATGGGGATATGTCAGAGCTAGCTGAGCTTCTGAGATTGATAAAACAACTGTTTCTACACAAATGGCTTTGGAAATTATAGGAGCGTCCTGTGTGTCTGTAAATGTGATTTCCCCCTCTATACCTGCTTCTGAGTGAAATTGATCTAGCTGTGCAACTGAAACAGGGAATAATGTGGCTGAGAAAGACAGATTTCTTCTCAGTTATGATTGCACAAAGAAGCACAGCCATTATGCAAACGTTTTTTTTTTTTTTTTTTAAACTCGGGTACATTTTAAAATAAAACTGTCATTTCGGGTAATTTTTCAGAATAAGCTGATATGTAGAATTACACGATTTCTTATCATTATATGATTTGTATCTGGCATTTTTTAGCAGTTGCCTCATTTTACAGTCTCTATGTGTAAGCTGTTAGCACTCCAGGCATAAACAATGAGATAATCAAATAACATTAAACAGTATATGATCAATAAAATATCATTGAATGTATTCTGATCATATATATTATGTTATTCCAAATTGCCAACACAAAATGGCATCTTAGGCAAAGTCTAATTGCATGCCTTAGTCACTCACAATGTCTGTGTTGAAAGTGTTCCTGGTGCTCTTTACTGGGATCACAAAGGTACAATTGTGTCCATATACATGTAAAAATGTTCCAACTGGTCAGATCTTACAGATGGGCAACTTAATTCGTAAAAGGAAATCTGTATAACTTTGAAGTACGTAAAGTAAACTGTTATAGAGTATTTTGATTGCTTACTTCACCAGCGTCTTAGCCAAAGTGGACTTAATGGAAGACGACCGAGGAGGTGACCACTGTTGAAAGCAAATCATAAATAAGGCGAGACTTGAATTTTTCAAAATGCATATTGACAAGCCACAAAGCTTCTGAGAGGATGTCCTTTGAACAGATGAGAAAACTGGAGTTTTTTGGCAAGTCACTCCAGCTCTATATTTATAGATGCAAAAATGAAGCATACACAGAAAAGATTAGACCTACTGTGAAACATGGAGGCGGCTCGGTTATATTTTGGGGCTGTTTTCTGTATCTGGTTGTCTTGAATCTGTGCAGGGTACAATGAAATCTCAAGACTATCAAGGCATTCTGGAGCGAAACGTGCTGCCCGGTGTCTGAAAGTTTGGTCTTAGTGGCATGTCATGTGTCCGCCAACAGAATAATAACCCAAAACGCACAGCTAAAAACATCCAAGAATTGTTAAGAGCAAAGCATTGGACTATTCTGAAGTGACCTTCTATAAGCCCTGATCTACGCTACATCCTATCCTAACATCTGTGGAAGGTGCAGTCTGGCAAAGACACCCTTTAAACCTGAGACAGCTGGAGAAGTTTGCTTACGAAGAGTGAGCCAAAATGTATCTGGATAGGTGCAGAAGTCTCATTGAGCGTTATTGCCTAATTGCTTGTAAATTGCCTAATTGCTGTAATTGCCTCAAAAGGTTGTGTTTTTTAAAATTATTCTGTTAAACCACAATTCAAAAGCAATGTCTGATTTTCATTAGTTTATTTTAAGTAAAATTTTATTTATGCAGCACCCGGGCCACAGGAAGTGTGTGAGTGTGGGTGGCTGGATGGGTGCAGTAGTCGTGCTCACATTTTTGTGAAGCCCCCTGGGTCAGATTGCAGTGGCAGGAATGGTGCACCAATTCTTCTCTTTTGGGCACACTCTAGTTCTGGGGTTCTCATGCCTGATGTTGTTTGGGTGCCCTTGATGTTGATGTTTTACAGTTGGAGGAACGGTCCCTGTTGTCATGACGCCAGCACTTTGAGGTGCAAATGTAGGATAGAAATAATGAGTCCAGGTTAACAGCAAACTTTTTACTGAAGCTTCAGATGCAGACAATTCAGAACAGGTGATGTTACACGGAAATGCAGTCTACTCAGATGGTACAGGTCTTATAGCTGCACAGATAACCATAGGACAAAGTGCTGTCTCCATAAATGTTTTAAGCAATCTGCCTTACCCTACACTTTACTGACTGACTTATACACACAAGCATCCAGCTCTGGGGAGTACAATTTACTTCTAGCAATCAAGATTACACTTTCACATGATCTACCCTGGGATGTGGAGATTCTCAGAGTGTGTCAAACTATAATTTGGTATGCACAGGCAGCAGAGGCAACTCCTGAACATGGATGCTGTAGAGTCCATAACTGCTTTTGACACGTTACCTCTTCTTTACCTCTCTACACCTCTCTGTTATATCTGGCCTGTAGGAATGAGCGAACCCATGGAAGTTTGGGTTCAGCGGGTTCGGCTGAACTTCATATCCCGAACCCAGTCAATGGGGACCCGAACTTCTATCTTCATTCAGGACGGCGATACAGATGAATATAGAGATGAACGCTTCCATGTCTCGCTGCCCTGCTGCAGAAGCTGCATTTGGGCCCCCCTCCGACACTGGGCCCCTGTACAGCCAAACCGGCCGCTCAGGCGGTATGTCAGCCCCTGACTGAAACATTTTGTGCATGGGCCTGGAGTACAGATCCTGTACTATACACCATGCACAGCACCACACTAACATTGCAACATAACACATCAATCAACAAGCATCAGATGAGTGATAAGGGAAGGGGGGATGCGACGAGGAGAAAGGGAGGGGAGTCACAGGCCAGAAGCTTTATTGAGAGACAGCCACACAGGGGGAGAGGAGGGAAGGAGAGCAGTTTTAATCCTCTTCTACATCGATGACTGGACCGCCCATGTTGGAGTAGTCGCTGAGCAGGCTGAGTACCCGCCTGTGGATGTCCTGGACGGAACTCCTCTCCCAATTCACAGGCATTTCCTGGCAAGCCACACAGTGTCCTTAAAACAGTTCATAAGGCATCAGGTCTCCTGGATAGCCTCAACGGTATAGATCCCATGGAAAAGTGTGTAATGCATGGTGGTGTGTTTCAGGCTGCTCCTGGGAATAATGTCTCTGAGTTAATTTTCATGGGCATCCAACAGGGCCTGCGCAAATGGGCACTGCCAAAAAAAGGTGTAAAGGTGTTTCTTCCTAGAAAGGACACCTGGGGCATTACCTGGTGTTGCATTGCCCATAGGCATGCATGAAAGTTCTTAGGGACATCCATGCCAGGTCTTTGTAACCAATAGGTAAATCTGCTAGAAGCCACGTTCTTCCAAACAGTCTCAGCGGTGGCAGCAGGGAGCCCTTTGCTCGGATCAGCTTATGCATAGTCTTTGGTTTCCACAAGTCGAGCTTCAGTCCCTCCAGCTGGATGTCCCAGTTGTAGGGCTAGAAACTGTCCCACTTTTCCCAACCCAGCCTCCTCCAGAGAAGCAGGAGAAAAAAAACGGGACATGGACTGGCCCGCTGAGCCATCATCCTTTGCTGTCAGGGTTTTGCAGACACTCTCGAACGGAAATGCTGCCTGCAGCAGAGTGTGGATGTCTGGAACTCCTTTCCCACCCTTGCAGGGCTCATTGTACATGACTGTCTGTTTTACTCCATTGGAGTAATTTTGGAGCCCCAGATGAAGCGCAAGACAGTCTTCGTAATGGCCTGCCACAGAGTGCTGTATGGAGGCCATGCTTGCACAGTGTACTGAAGAACAGGCCGAATCTAGTTTTGCAGCACAAGAGTCCTCCCTTTGATAGTGAGTTGTCTGAGGAAGGCCCCACAGTCTGATCTTTTGATTGATCTTTGCCAAACAATCTTGCCAGGATGATGAAGAACATGATGAAGTCCGGCTGGAAGGAGAAAGGGAAGGGGGAAGAGGGCCTGCTCCTTGAACAGCATGGCTTCCAACTTCCCGCAATTGACCTTTGCTTCCAAAACCTGGCCAAATTCCTCGCAGGTCTGGACAAGCACCGTCACCGAACGCCTGTGCAGAAAACCCTCGCTGCTGGGGTTTTACTGAGTCTGAAGAATGTAGCGGCAGAGAGCAGCTCCTCCATCATCAAGAGAGCATCCATCACAGCCGCACCTGCAGGATCAAGGGTGGTAGTGATACCTGACAGGAAGGTATCGGCAGCATCGGTGGTCTTTGGGGAATAGAAGTTGCTATAGTGGTCGTGGATGACTGCCTCCTTTCCCGTGGTGATGTTTCCAGCCTCGTATCGCCGTTCAGTCAGGGGCGTGCAGCTGGCATGGAGCATCCTGAAACAGAAAAAGTTAAATTTCTCACCCTTCTCTGGAACAGAAGATAAAGCACCTGGATTACTCCTCACCACTGGTTGAGGTCCTGCAAGGAAAGCAGTTGTCTCTGCAGATCCCTGAAGTCCCTCTTCCGCTAACACGGCCTTTTGCCTGACAGAAACTGCAAACTTGACTTTAATATACTCCCACCATTTAGTAGTTTCCTCTAATAGGCATTTATTGTTTCTCCACCCAATGTAGGTATTCCTCCATTCCTTCATCACCTCCTCACTTTGCAACAGGGCACAGTTAAGCTTCAGGGAGACAGCCCCTGGAGGAAAACCATTGCCCAGGGTAGCCTGCAGCCTAATGTCCCTGTGATCAGAGAAGAAGCAGGGGACCATGGATTGCCCAAGGTGTTTCACTGCCCGAGAAGCCAGAATCCTACTACTACAGTCTAGAACGCTCAATCCCTCTCTCACATAGAGTGTGATTTCCGCAAGGGATATGCTCGTGCGAAAGAGCCCGAAAGAGGAAATAGGGGTGACACAAAAGATAAAAATTGCTTGTTATTGTAGTGGTCAGGCCATGCAGTGAAGGGAAATAGAGTAAAAGACAGTTTGAACACCCTAGGTAAGGCTGGCCAGTCGTATTATTAAAACTTCATGCTGTAGTGTGAATTGTGGACTTTGTGACGGTAGCTAGCCAGTGATCCTAGAATTAGAAGCTGCAGCAAGAGAGAGAATGAATTGAGGGTCATCACTTTAACTATCCACTGAGCTCATGCTGGGACATCTGAGTGTACAGCCTACTGCAGAATATACCTCTATATAACTTTTGCATTCAGTAAATTAAAACATTATTTGTTCTGCAATCTCTGCCTGGTTTCCTTCCACTTCACTACACTGAACCCCAGGGAACAACAGCCTGAAGGAGTACACTGTGACCCTACAACATCTCATCAAGGCCATGGCCACTCCCATCCTCTGCACTGGCTCCCACAGGGAATGCATTTTGGAGATTGTTTGAGGTACTAGTGACAGGAGTGTTGGAGGAAAGAAAAGAAGTTCAGATTTTGAGAGATTTAGTTCAGGTAGTGAGATTACATGATGTTAGAGAGAGTGGACAGACAGTCACTGGTGTTTTGTAGTAATGCAGGGGTGATATGATGGGAAGAAGTGTACAGTTGGGTGTCATCAGCATAGAAATGATACTGAAAACCATATCTACTGTCCTATAGGGGCTGTGTAAAGAGAAAAGAGGATAAGACCTACTGTAGTAATGAATGCTGAGAAACATAAACAAGAGGAACAAGAGAAGAAGTAGAGACAGCAAATAATACACTGAAAGAGCTAGGAAGATGGGTAGAAAACCATGAGAATGAGTACAGAGTATTTGTTATTACTTCTAGTTGTCAGGGCAGACCAGATTGTTAGGAGTCATAAAGAGAGTTACAGTAGTAGAGAGATAGTGTATTATTATTAGAGATGAGCGAACATTCTCTTCGAAGCTTGGTGCTCGTTCGAGCATTAGGGTATTCGTACATGCTCAATACTTGGACTAGCATATCGCGATCCTCGAGGAAATGGCATCTTCCTCATGTTAGGCGCCTTTTTTCAGCCAATCAACATGCAGGAGAGTCTTTGGTACCTCCTAGCATCACGTGGGACCCCTACAAGTCGATAGCAGGGATTGGCTGGCTAGATCAGATGACTTGGAATAAAAGAATCTGGTCCCGCTCTGCTCGCGTCAGACGCCGCCTGCATGAGATTAGGGATAGAGCTGCTGTCTGTCAGGGAGAGTGCTAGGGCCTCAATTTAGATGTTGGTTAGGCAGGAATCATTCTCAAATAACCCAACAGCCCTTCTAAGGGTTACAAGCACCTTTTTTTTTTTGGTCTCCTCCTGGCTCCTGGCTGGGACTTGTAGTGCAGCTACCGCCATCTTGGCTGCACACTGTGCACAGCGACTGGTGGCAGAAGGGACAGCACGTGGTCCACACAGACCCCAAAGAAATTGCCCAAAGTCCTCTCAGTACTCATTTTTCTTGCGGCGGCTGCTGCTGCTGCTGCTGCTGCTGCTGCTGTACCTTGGCTTTCTGGGATCTGTAGTGCAGTCTAGGGAATACGTTTTTTCTCTCATTTATATATACTACAGTCCAGTGAACAATTATGTTGTGTGCTGTACAGTAGCGTCAGTCTAGGGAATACGTTTTTTTCTCTCAGTTATATATACTACAGTACAGTGAAAAATTTAGTGGTTTGCAGTACAATAGCCGCCATTTAAAGTCTACGGTTTTTCTCTCATTTATATATAAACTACAGTGCAGTGAACAATTCTGTCGTGTGCTGTACAGTAGCGTCAGTCTAGAAAATACGTTTTTCCTCTCAGTCATATATACTACAGGGCAGTGCAAAATTGTGTCATGTGCTGCACACTAGCCGGAGTGTAGAAAATATACGTTTTTTTCTCTCAGTTATATATCCTACAGTGGTTTGCGGTGCAATAGCCTACATCTAAAGACTACGTTTTTCCTCTCAGTCATATATACTACAGTGCTGTGAAAAATTCTGTCGTGTGCTGCACACTAGCCAGAGTGTATAAAATATACGTTTTTCCTCTCAGTTATACAGTACAGACCAAAAGTTTGGACATACCTTCTCATGCAAAGAGTTTTCTGTATTTTCATGACTATGAAAATTGTAGATTCACACTGAAGGCATCAAAACTATGAAATAACATGTGGAATTATATACTTAACAAAAAAGTGTGAAACAACTGAAAATATGTCTTATATTCTAGGTTCTTCAAAGTAGCCACCTTTTGCTTTGCACATTCTTGGCATTCTCATGATGAGCTTCAAGAGGTAGTCACCTAAAATGGTTTTCACTTCACAGGTGTGCCCTGTCAGGTTTAATAAGTGGGATTTCTTGCCTTACAAATGGGGTTGGGACCATGAGTTGTGTTGGGCAGAAGTCAAGTGGATACACAGCTGATAGTCCTACTAAATAGACTGTTAGAATTTGTATTATGGCAAGAAAAAAGCAGCTAAGTAAAGAAAAACGAGTTGCCATCATTACTTTAAGAAATGAAGGTCAGTCAGTCCGAAAAATTTGGAAAACTTTGAAAGTGTCCCCAAGTGCAGTCGCAAAAACCATCAAGCGCTACAAAGAAACTGGCTCACATGAGGACCGCCCCAGGAAAGGAAGACCAAGAGTCACCTCTGCTGCTGAGGATAAGTTCATCCGAGTCACCAGCCTCAGAAATCGCAGGTTAACAGCAGCTCAGATTAGAGACCAGGTCAATGCCACACAGAGTTCTAGCAGCAGACACCTCTCTACAACAACTGTTAAGAGGAGACTGTGTGCAGCAGACCTTCATGGTAAAATAGCTGCTAGGAAACCACTGCTAAGGACAGGCAACAAGCAGAAGAGACTTGTTTGGGCTAAAGAACACAAGGAATGGACATTAGACCAGTGGAAATCTGTGCTTTGGTCTGATGAGTCCAAATTTGAGATCTTTGGTTCCAACCACCGTCTCTTTGTGCGATGCAGAAAAGGTGAACGAATGGACTCTACATGCCTGGTTCCCACCGTGAAGCATGGAGGAGGAGGTGTGATGGTGTGGGGATGCTTTGCTGGTGACACTGTTGGGGATTTATTCAAAATTGAAGGCATACTGAACCAGCATGGTTACCACAGCATCTTGCAGCGGCATGCTATTCCATCCGGTTTGCGTTTAGTTGGACCATCATTTATTTATCAATAGGACAATGACCCCAAATACACCTCCAGGCTGTGTAAGGGCTATTTGACCAAGAAGGAGAGTGATGGGGTGCTACGCCAGATGACCTGGCCTCCTCAGTCGCCAGACCTGAACCCAATCGAGATGGTTTAGGGTGAGCTGGACCGCAGAGTGAAGGCAAACGGGCCAACAAGTGCTAAGCATCTCTGGGAACTCCTTCAAGACTGTTGGAATACCATTTCAGGTGACTACCTCTTGAAGCTCATCAAGAGAATGCCAAGAGTGTGCAAAGCAGTAATCAAAGCAAAAGGTGGCTACTTTGAAGAACCTAGAATATAAGACATATTTTCAGTTGTTTCATACTTTTTTGTTAAGTATATAATTCCACATGTGTTAATTCATAGTTTTGATGCCTTCAGTGTGAATCTACAATTTTCATAGTCATGAAAATACAGAAAATTCTTTGAATGAGAAGGTGTGTCCAAACTTTTGGTCCGTACTGTATATTAATACCGTGCTGTGAAAAATTGAGTGGTTTGCAGTGCATTAGCCGCCGTCTAAAGACAATGTTTTTCCTCTCAGTCATATATACTACAGTGCAGTGCGAAATTGTGTCGTGTGCTGCACTCTAGCTGGAGTGTAGAAAATATACGTTTTTCCTCTCAGTTATACATTATACAGTGCAGTGAAAAATTTCTGCCATGTGCTGCACACTAGCCGGAGTGTAGAAAATATAAGTTTTTCATCTCAGTTATATATTATACAGTGCAGTGCAAAATTCTGTTGTGTGCTGCACACTAGCCGGTGTGTATAAAATATAAGTTTTTCCTCTCAGTTATATATTATACAGGGCAGTGAAAAATTCTGTTGTGTGCTGCACACTAGCCGGAGTGTATAAAATATACGTTTTTCCTCTCAGTTATATATTATACAGTGCAGTGAAAAATTGAGTGGTTTGCAGTGCAATAGCCGCCGTCTAAAGACTACGTTTTTTCTCTCAGTCATATATACTACAGTGCATTGAAAAATTGAGTGGTTTGCGGTGCAATTACCGCCGTCTGAAGACTACATTTTTCCTCTCAGTCATATATACAACAGTGCAGTGCGAAATTGTGTCGTGTGCTGCACACTAGCCGGAGTGTAGAAAATATAAGTTTTTCCTCTTAGTTATATATTATACAGTGCAGTGAAAAATTCTGTCATGTGCTGCACACTAGCCGGAGTGTAGAAAATATAAGTTTTTCCTCTCAGTTATATATTATACAGGGCAGTGAAAAATTCTGTTGTGTGCTGCACACTAGCCGGAGTGTAGAAAATATAAGTTTTTCCTCTCAGTTATATATTATACAGTGCAGTGAAAAATTGAGTGGTTTGCAGTGCAATAGCCGCCGTCTAAAGACAATGTTTTTCCTCTCAGTCATATATACTACAGTGCAGTGCGAAATTGTGTCGTGTGCTGCACTCTAGCCGGAGTGTAGAAAATATACATTTTTCCTCTCAGTTATACATTATACAGTGCAGTGAAAAATTTCTGCCGTGTGCTGCACACTAGCCGGAGTGTAGAAAATATAAGTTTTTCATCTCAGTTATATATTATACAGTGCAGTGAAAAATTCTGTCGTGTGCTGCACACTAGCCGGTGTGTATAAAATATACGTTTTTCCTCTCAGTTATATATTATACAGGGCAGTGAAAAATTCTGTTGTGTGCTGCACACTAGCCGGAGTGTATAAAATATACATTTTTCCTCTCAGTTATATATTATACAGTGCAGTGAAAAATTGAGTGGTTTGCGGTGCAATAGCCGCCGTCTAAAGACTACGTTTTTCCTCTCAGTCATATATACTACAGTGCAGTGAAAAATTGAGTGGTTTGGGGTGCAATAGCCGCCGTCTGAAGACTACGTTTTTCCTCTCAGTCATATATACAACAGTGCAGTGCGAAATTGTGTTGTGTGCTGCACACTAGCCGGAGTGTAGAAAATATAAGTTTTTCCTCTTAGTTATATATTATACAGTGCAGTGAAAAATTCTGTCATGTGCTGCACACTAGCCGGAGTGTAGAAAATATAAGTTTTTCCTCTCAGTTATATATTATACAGGGCAGTGAAAAATTATGTTGTGTGCTGCACATTAGCCGGAGTGTAGAAAATATAAGTTTTTCCTCTCAGTTATATATTATACAGGGCAGTGAAAAATTATGTTGTGTGCTGCACACTAGCCGGAGTGTAGAAAATATATACGTTTTTCCTCTCAGTCATATATACTACAGTGTAGTGCAAAATTCTGTCGTGTGCTGCACACTAGCTGGAGTATAGAAAATATATGTTTCTCCTCTCAGTTATATATCATACATTGCAGTGAAAAACTGAGTGGTTTGCGGTACAATAGCCGCCGTCTAAAGACTACGTTTTTTCTCTCAGTTATATATCGTACAGTGCAGTGAACATACAAAATGTTGAACCCAAGGGCTAAGGGTCGAGGACGAGGGCGTGGACGTGGGCATTCAAGTAGTGTAGGGTTTAGAGGCCGTAGTCCTGGGCAGGTTGACACAGTACATGTTGATGAGGGAGCAGTGGAACGCCGCAGAGTTTCGCTCCCTAGCTTCATCTCGCAACTTACTGGTTCACGTGGTACACCACTATTGAAACCACAACAGTGCGAACAGGTGATGACGTGGTTAGCGGACAATGCGTCCAGTAATTTATCCACCACCCAGTCTTCCACGCAGTCCACCCACGCTAGCCAAGGGAGTAGACCTCTGTCTCCTCCAGCTCAACCTCCTTCCCCCACGCCTGCCCCCCCCCACAGAAAGTATGGATTCAGATCAGGCATACTCACAGGAACTCTTTTCAGGACCCTACCCAGAGACACAAACCACTGCTCAACAGCAACCTGAGCAGTTGCTCTGTCCCGATACCCAAAATTTAGAACTTTCACAGTCTGTTGGTGATGAGAGTGTGGACTTAGTGCAAGTAGTGCGTGAAGAGGTGTCGGATGATAATGATGATGAGACACGGTTGTCAGACATTGATGTTGTTGTCAGGGCAGTAAGTCCGAGGGGGGAGCAGAGTGAGGAATCAGAGGAAGAGCTGGTGGATGATGAGGTGATTGACCCGAGAGGGGTTGGTAATCCAACTCAAGACAGTGCTTCTGAGGGGGAAGCAAGTGCAGCACCAGAACAGGTTGGAAGAGGCAGTGGGGTGGCCAGAGGGAGAAGCAGGGCCAGAGCAGGTAGATCAGCAACTGTTTCACGGAGTCAAGCTCCCGTGCCGAGGCCTAGATGTTCGCAAGTCTGGAGGTTTTTTAAAGAAAGTGAGGATGACCGACGGACTGTGGTGTGCAACCTGTGCCACACCAGGATCAGCAGGGGAGCCACCACTACCAGCCTAACCACTACCAGCATGCGAAGGCATATGAGTGCTAAACACCCAACTCAGTGGAACCAAGGCCATTCACCTCCTGTGGGTCACACCACTGCCCCTTCACCTGTGTTACATGCTGGCTCGGCGAGTCAACCCCCTGCCCAGGACCCCGGCACGAGTGCCTCCTGCCCTACAACCACCCTTCACCTCCACGATCCTCCACAACCTCCACCAATCTGTCCCAGCCCAGCGTTTAGCTGTCTTTGCAGCAGACATTTGAGCGCAAGTGCAAATACAATTCCAGCCACCCACATGCACAAGCCCTAAACGTCCACATCTCCAAATTGTTGAGCCTGGACATGCTGCCCTATAGACTGGTAGAGACAGAGGCTTTCCGCAACCTCATGGCGGTGGCTGTCCCTCGGTACTTGGTCCCCATCCGCCACTATTTTTCCTGATGTGCCGTCCCAGCCCTACACCAGCACGTGTCAGAGAATATCATCCGTGCCCTGACCAATGCAGTTAGTGATAAGGTCCACCTAACCACGGACATGTGGACAAGTGCTGCCGGGCAGAGACACTATATCTCACTGACGGCACATTGGGTTAACTTGGTGGAGGCTGGGACCGAGTCTGACCCTGGGGCCGCTCATGTACTGCCCACACCGAGGATTACGGGGCCTGCCTCGGTCACGGTTTCTCAGATGTACTATACCTCTTCCTCCAACTCCTCCTCCTCCGAATTAACATCCGTGGGCACGGCGCCTTCAGTCAGTAGCTCTAGGTGCAGCAGCAGTGCCGTGGGTAAGCGCCAGCAGGCGGTGCTCAAACTGCTGAGCTTAGGTGATAAAAGGCACACTGCCAAAGAGCTGTTACAGGGCATCACGGCGCAGACCGATCTGTGGCTGGCACCACTGAACGTCAAACCAGGTATGGTTGTGTGTGACAACGGGCGTAACCTGTTGGTGGCTCTGCAACTTGGCAGACTGACACATGTGCCATGCCTGGCCCACGTGTTCAATTTCATAGTTCAGCGGTTCCTCAAGACATACCCCATTTTGTCAGATTTGCTTACCAAGGTGCGCCGCATCTGTGCGCATTTCCGCAAGTCAATCACAGATGCTGCCACTCTCAGGGCAGCGCAGCGGCGCCAACAACTGCCAGCTCACCGACTGTTGTGCGACTTGCCCACGAGATGGAATTTGACATTAAACATGTTATCCAGAGTTTACCAGCAGCGCAGAGCGATTGTAGACTGCCAGATGTCAACTTCCACCAGAACTGGTAGTCAGGTCAGTCAGCTTCCTCAAGTCTACAATGAGGAGTGGATGTGGATGTCTTATATCTGTCAGGTGTTGAGCAACTTTGAGGAGTCAACACAGATGGTCAGCGGCGATGCCGCCATTATCAGCCTCACCATCCCGCTGCTTTAACTGTTGAAAAACTCACTGCTCAGCATGAAGTCAGAAGCTTTGCGCTTGTCAAAGGAGATGGGGGAAGAAGATACGTAGCTTGATAGCCAGAGCACCCTCTGGTCTGTTTCTCAGCGCGTATTGGAGGAGGGGGATGAGGATGAGGAGGAAGAGGAGGAGAATGTTGGCGAGACAGAAGAGGGTACCAATGCTCAGTCCTTCTTAACTCTTGAGCGTGTATGGGCTGAAGAGGAGGAGGAAATGGAGATTCAAGCCAGTGAGGAGAGGGAATTCTTGCGTGTTGGGACTCTGGCGCACATGGCAGACTTCATGTTAGGCTGCCTATCCCGTGACCCTCGCGTTAGAAGCATTTTTTCAAACACCGATTACTGGGTGTTCACTCTCCTGGACCCACGGTACAAGCAGAACCTTTCCACTCTCATTCCTGTAGAGGAAAGGAGTATGAGAGTGAATCAATATCAACAGGCCCTGGTGCACAAGCTGAAATAATCCGTGGTTCTGTGGGCCAAGTAGCGGGGGAGAGGAGGCGAGCAGGCAGCTTGTCCAGCACTGGCAGGGGAATGCTCTCCAAGGCTTTTGCTAGTTTTATGTCATCCTAGCAAGACACTGTCACCTGTCCCCAGTCTAAGCAGAGTAGGGGGGAGCTGTACAGAAAGATGGTGAGGGAGTACCTAGCTGACCATACCAATGTCCTGCATGATCACTCTGCTCCATACAACTACTGGGTTTCAAAGCTAGACACATGGCCTGAACTGGCGCTGTACACCTTGGAGGTGCTGGCCTGCCATGCCGCTAGCGTGTTGTCAGAGCGAGTATTCAGTGCAGCTGGTGGCGTCATCACCGATAAGCGTACACGCCTGTCAACTGACAGCGCTGACAGGCTGATGCTTATTAAAATGAACAAAGCCAGGATTTCACCGGAATTCAAATCTCCTCCGGTGGAAAGCAGCTAAAGAATAAGATTTCTTATGTATCCGATTCCTCTCCTCTACTCCTCCTCCTCCTTCTCTTCATTGCCAAACGCTGACCCAAAAGGGAATTTTTAGATGGCCAACTTGCACTCTTTTAAGACAATGTTTCCGGAGGGCCACCTACAGGCCCTCTCTCCAAACAATTTTTCAGGAGCGTCAACTACAGACACTCTAAAACCATTTTTCAGGAGCGTCAACTACAGACGCTCTAAAACAATTTTTCAGGATCGTCAACCGCAGACACTTCAGACACTCCCAAAAAAATTTTTTGGGAGGCTCACCTACAGCCATTTGACTTCAATCTCAGTTGGACAAAGGCATTGGTGGTGTCACCGTCATGCTGTGTCAGGCTAAATTTTTGGGTGGTTCACCTGCTACCTCAGTCTAACTCAATCACTCTGTTGTCACCGCCGCCATACAGAGTCTCGATAAATTTTTATGTGCTTCGCCTGCTCTCGCAGTGTAACTCGGTCACTCTGTACTCAATGCCATACAGGGCCACGATAAATTTTTATGTGCTTCGCCTGCTCCCGCAGTGTAACTCGGTCACTCTGTACTCACAGCCATACAGGGCCACGATAAATTTTTATGTGCTTCGCCTGCTCTTCCAGTGTAACTCGGTCACTCTGTAGTCACAGCCATACAGGGCCACGCTAGACTTCAATGTGCTTCGCCTGCTCCCGCAGTGTAACTCGGTCACTCTGTAGTCACAGCCATACAGTGCCACGATAAATTTTAATGTGCTTCACCTGCTCCCGCAGTGTAACTCGGTCACTCTGTAGTCACAGCCATACAGGGCCATGATAAATTTTAATGTGCTTTGCCTGCTCTTGCAGTGTAACTCGGTCACTCTGTAGTCACAGCCATACAGGGTCACGCTAAATTTTTATGTGCTTCACCTGCTCCCGCAGTGTAACTCGGTCACTCTGTAGTCACAGCCATAGAGGGCCACAATAAATTTTTATGTGCTTCGCCTGCTCCTGCAGTGTAACTTGGTCACTCTGTTGTCATAGCCATACAGGGCCACGATAAATTTTTATGTGCTTCGCCTGCTCCCGCAGTGTAACTCGGTCACTCTGTAGTCACAGCCATACAAGGTCATGCTAAATTTTTATGTACTTCGCCTGCTCCCGCAGTGTAACTCGGTCACTCTGTAGTCACAGCCATACAGGGCCACAATAAATTTTAATGTGCTTCGCCTGCTCCCGCAGTGTAACTCGGTCACTCTGTAGTCACAGCCATACAGGGCCACGATAAATTTTATTGTGCTTCGCCTGCTCCCGCAGTGTAACTCGGTCACTCTGTATTCACAGCCATACAGGGCCACAATAAATTTTTATATGCTTCACCTACTCCCGCAGTGTATCTCGGTCACTCTGTAGTCAAAGCCATACAGGGCCACGATAAATTTTTATGGTCTGAGTGAGCACAATTGCCTTGAGGGTCACCACCAGGCTGTTGCCTGAGAATTTGGGGTAATGGTGGGATTAGGCAGCCTCAGAGGCATCCATGCATGCTGCCCCTGCTGTTTCCTGTCCATTTCCGTGGGGGTTTCCACCATTTTCTGAGGTTTCCAGGTTTTCACCCAGCCTTCCCTAGACAGAGCCTTGGTCCCCTGCAAAAAATGCTCTAGTCTCCTATTGACTAAAATGGGGTTCGTTATTCGAAACGAGCACCCGAGCATCGGGAAAAATTCGACTCGAATAACGAGCACCCGAGCATTTTAGTGCTCGCTCATCTCTAGTGCTCGCTCATCTCTAATTATTATCATTATTAGTACTGTACACATGTGATCCCAACCCAGAGTAGCACCTCTGTAAATCTTGCTCTCCAGTATAGTTCCCCTCTCATTCCGGGTTTTCATCATGATTCTTCCTCTCATTCCTGAGACCCAGCATGACTCATCTGTTATTTCTAATCATCAGCATAGCTGACCCTTTCAATTTCCCCACCTCACTGCTAACATTGACACAGTAGTAGTTTGCAGACTTCCTTGTTCAGCAGTTATGTGGGGTGTAATTGCAGTGTAACAAAAAATGATCTGCACTCTTCTCTTCTATGACATCCTTCCATGATGCTCATGGGTACTGAAAATGTGTCTCCTACTGCTCTAATGAGGCAGCACAATGCTGGCATCTTTTCTGCCCTTATGACCTATACAAGTCTCCTGCGCACTGCTGGCTCATTCTGATGATGCAACACGTTAGTGATCTGCATCCAGAGAATTCATAGCACATAAGTCCAATGTCCAGTGTTTTAAAAGTGGGTCTCACTGAAAGAATTGCTCAAAAAAGTGGTTTGTCTGCTTATAGAAGGGCAACTTCCACAGAGTAAATTGGGGCGGACAATGGTCTGAAAGGGAAGAGTTTTCTAACAATGATGGTCTTCTGGAGAAGTCTCATTAAATTACAGAATTCAACTTCTCTTTCTCAATCATATTTTGCTCCTGGATAGGGCAAATCAGTTCACTTGAAGGGTTCCCTTTAAATTGGTTATTTTGGTTTCTGGAAACTAAGCTATTTCTGTTAAATATGTTTTTATTGGGTTTTCAAAAATATAGAACAAACAAAATTGCATCTCCACAGTCATTCGTCTATGAATAGCAGAACGAGATAACCGTTATTGTCAAGCAAAGCACATCTTTGTCTGAAGAAAAGTTCTATATTTCACTTAGAGTTTCCTTATGGTTTTAAAAAGCTCTGTGAGCTTTTATTGTTCATTCCCAGGGGATACAATTCATCCTGTGGTCATGCGAGAGCTCATTACACGACAAACAACTGAACCCTAATGAGATAAAACAGGGAAATAATTATGTGTTTTATTTATCATATATGAAATGTTTGTTCATTTCAATAAAGCAGGAGCTTTTCATGTATCTTCAGCTTCCTAATGGACTGTACACTGCAAATTATCTCAGGGTCCTAATAGTACACAGTTAATAAATAGAGATGAGCGAGCATACTCGTTCGAGTATTAGGGTACTTGTAAGTGCTCGCTGCTCGGACGAGTATCTCGCCATGCTCGAGGAAATGGCAACTTCCGCATCGTGCATTTTTGGCACCTATAAACTCAGCCAATCACAAGCCAGGAGACTCTGCGGTACACCCAGCATCACGTGGGGCCCTTACATGTCGATAGCAGGGGTTGGCTGGCCTGATCAGGTGACCCTGGAATATACTAGTGACTGGCCGCGGTGCTCGGCTCAGATGCTGCCTGGATGTCGTTAGGGATAGAGCTGCTGCGTTTCAGGGACAGTGTTAGGGCCTGCATTTAGTTCTCTGTTAGGCAGGAATCACCCACAAAGAACCCAACAGCCCTTCTAAGGGCTACAAGAAATTTTTTTTTTGTCTCCTGGCTTGGCTGGCTGGCTGGCACTAGTAGTGCAGCTATCGTCATATATAACCCCCTTTTTTTAATGTTATATCTGAGTGATACAAATCCATTTCACACAGCAGTGTGGAACCATTCTGTCTGTCACAGTTCAGTACACTCACTCCAATCCGTATTTTCTGTCCAGGTGACACTTTCTGTACGTCACTTAATACAACCAAGTCTTTTGCTGTCACGTATATAGCTTGATCCCAAAAATTTCTGTGCGACATATGTCTGGGTCGCAGTCAAAATAGCCACCATCAGTAGGGTGTCAGTTAGCTCTACGATAGTTTCTGCACGTCACGTTCCCAAAAAAACAAAACTTGAAAAAAAATATATAAAAAATATAGTTTTTTAGTTGTTTTAGCTCAGTGATACAAATCCATTTCACACAGCTGCGTGGAACCATTCTGTGTGTCACAGTTCAGTACACTCACTCCAATCCGTATTTTCTGTCCAGGTGACACTTTCTGTACGTCACTTAATTAAACCAAGTCTTTTGCTGACACGTATATAGCTTGATCCCAAAAATCTCTGTGCGACATTTATCTGGGTCGCAGTCTAAATAGCCACCGTCAGTAGGGTGTCAGTTAGCTCTACGATAGTTTCTGCACGTCACATTCCCAAAAAAACAAAACTACAAAAAAAATGTATAAAAAAATAGTTTTTTTGTTGTTTTAGCTCAGTGATACAAATCTATTTCACACAGCTGCGTGGAACCATTCTGTGTGTCACAGTTCAAGTACACTCACTCCAATCCGTATTTTCTGTCCAGGTGACACTTTCTGTACGTCACTTAATTAAACCAAGTCTTTTGCTGTCACGTATATAGCTTGATCCCAAAAATCTCTGTGCGACATTTGTCTGGGTCGCAGTCTAAATAGCCACCGTCAGTAGGTTGTCAGTTAGCTCTACGATAGTTTCTGCACGTCACGTTCCCAAAAAAACAAAACTACAAAAAAAATATTTAAAAAATAGTTTTTTTGTTGTTTTAGCTCAGTGATACAAATCCATTTCACACAGCTGCGTGGAACCATTCTGCGTGTCACAGTTCAGTACACTCACTCCAATCCGTATTTTCTGTCCAGGTGACACTTTCTGTACGTCACTTAATTAAACCAGACTGAACAAGTTTGTGGGTTTCAGTACAGCAGGCCCATTTATTTTTTATTTTTTATATAATACACTTATATACAGAAAATGTTGAACCCCAGGGCTAAGGGTCGAGGTCGTGGGCGTGGGCATTCAATTACTGCAGGGGGCAGAGGCAATGGTCCTGGGCAGGGTGAGACAGTACCTGCTGATGAGGGAGCAGGGGAATGCAGCAGAGCTACACTCCCTAGCTTCATGTCTTAACTTAAGGGGACACGAGGTAGAGGACTGTTGAAACCACAACAGTGCGAACAGCTGATGTCGTGGATTGCGGACAATGCCTCAAGTAATTTGTCCACCAGTCAGTCTTCCACGCAGTCCACCCACATTACCCAAGGGAGCACTCCTCTGGCTCCTCCACCTCAACCTCCTTCCCCCCAGTCTGCCCCCTCCCAGGAAAATTTGGAATGCGAGCCGGCATACTCTCAGGAACTGTTTTCTGGACCCTTCCCAGAGTCACCAACCACTTCTCAGGTTGCTGCTGACCTCGTTCCCAATGCCCAAGTTTTCCAACTGTCGCAGTCTGTGGGTGATGATGATGATGATGATGACAATGTTGACTTAGTGGAAGAAGTTTGTCAAGAGGTGTCGGACGATGAGGAGACACGGTTGTCAGACAGTGGTGAAGTTGTTGTCAGTGCAGGAAGTCCGAGGGGGGAGCAGACTGAGGAATCGGAGGATGACGAGGTGACTGACCCAAGCTGGGTTGATAAGCCGAGTGAAGACAGTGCTTCTGAGGCAGAGGCGAGTGCTGCACCAGAACAGGTTGGAAGAGGCAGTGGTGTGGCCAGAGGGAGAAGCAGGGCAAGAGCTGGTGCATCAGCAGCAACTGTTTCACGTAGTGAAGCTCCCGTGGCGAGGCCTAGATGTTCGCAAGTCTGGAGGTTCTTTAAAGAAAGTGAGGATGACCGACGGACTGTGGTGTGCAACCTGTGCCACACCAGGATCAGCAGGGGTGCCACCACTAGTATCCTAACCACCACCAGCATGCGCAGGCATATGAGTGCTAAACACCCCACTCAATGGAACCAAGGCCGTTCACCACCTCCTGCGGGTCACACCACTGCTCCTTCCCCTGTGTCACTCGCTGCCTCTGCTGGTATACCCCCTGCCCAGGACCTCGGCACGAGTGCCTCCCACCGGAAAACCACACCTTCACCTCCACGATCCTCCACAGTGTCCACCAATGTGTCCCAGCGCAGCGTTCAGCTGTCTTTACAGCAGACGCTTGAGCGCAAGAGGAAATACAGTTCCACCCACCCACATGCCCAAGCCTTTCAATGTCCACATCTCCAAATTGCTGAGCCTGGAGATGCTACCCTATAGGCTGGTAGAGACCGAGGCCTTTCGCAATCTCATGGCAGTGGTTGTATTCAGTTCCCATCCGCCACTATTTTTCCTGATGTGCCATCCCAGCCCTACACCAGCACGTGTCAGAGAACATCCTCCGTGCCCTGACCAACGCTGTTTCTGAGAAGGTCCACCTAACCACGGACACGTAGACAAGTGCTGCCGGGCAGGGACACTATATCTCACTGACGGCACATTGGGTTAACTTGGTGGAGGCTGGGACCGAGACAGACCCTGGGGCCGCTCATGTACTGCCCACACCAAGGATTGCGGGGCCTACCTTGGTCACAGTCTCTCAGACATACTATGCCTCCACCTCCTCCTCCGAATTATCATCCGTGGGCACGGCATCTTCAGTCGGTAGCTCTAGGCGCAGCAGCAGTGCCGTGGGTAAGCGCCAGCAGGCGATGCTCAAACTGCTAAGCTTAGGTGACAAAAGGCACACCGCCCAAGAGCTGTTACAGGGCATCACGGCGCAGACCGATCTGTGGCTGGCACCGCTGAACCTCAAGCCAGGCATGGTTGTGTGTGACAACGGGCGTAACCTGGTTGCGGCTCTGCAACTCGGCAGACTGACACATGTTCCATGCCTGGCCCACGTGTTCAATCTAATAGTTCAGCGGTTCCTCAAGACATACCCCAATCTGTCTGATTTGCTCACCAAGGTGCGCCGCATCTGTGCGCATTTCCGCAAGTCCACCACAGATGCTGCCACTCTCAGGGCAGCGCAGCCTATAACTGCCCGCTCACCGACTGTTGTGCGACGTGCCCACGAGATGGAATTCCACATTAAACATGTTATCCAGAGTTTACCAGCAGCACAGAGCGATTGTAGACTGCCAGATGCCAACTTCCACCAGAACTGGTAGTCAGGTCAGTCAGCTTCCTCAAGTCTACAATGAGGAGTGGATGTGGATGTCTGATATCTGCCAGGTGTTGAGCAACTTTGAGGAGTCAACACAGATGGTCAGCGGCGATGCCGCCATTATCAGCCTCACCATCCCGCTGCTTTGCCTGTTGAAAAACTCACTGCTCAGCATCAAGTCGGATGCTTTGCACTTGTCACAAGAGATGGTGGAGGAAGACACGTTGCTTGATAGCCAGAGCACCCTCCGGTCTATTTCTCAGCACGTATCGGAGGAGGGGGATGAGGAGGAAGAGGAGGAGAATGTCAGCGAGACAGAAGAGGGTACCAGTGCTCAGTCCTTAACTCTTGAGCATGTATGGGCTGAAGAGGAGGACTTGGAAGAGGAGGAGGAGGAAATGGAGAGTCAGGCCAGTGAGGAGAGGGAATTCTTGCGTTTTGGGACTCTGGCGCACATGGCAGACTTCATGTTAGGCTGCCTATCCCGTGACCCTCGCGTTAGAAGAATTTTTTCAAACACCGATTACTGGGTGTTCACTCTCCTGGACCCATGGTACAAGCAGAACCTTTCCACTCTAATCCCTGCAGAGGAAAGGAGTATGAGAGTGAATAGATATCAACAGGCCCTGGTGCACAAGCTGAAACAATCCTTCCCATCTGACGCCGCTAGCGGCAGAGGGCATGGTTCTGTGGGCCAAGTAGCGGGGGAGAGGAGCCGAGCAGGCAGCTTGTCCAGCACTGGCAGGGGAAAGCTCTCAAAGGCCTTTGCCAGTTTTATGTCACCCCAGCAAGACACTGTCACCCTTCCCCAGTCTAGGCAGAGTAGGGGGGAGCTGTACAGAAAGATGGTGATGGAGTACCTAGCTGATCATACCAATGTAGGGATCAATCTGCTCCATACAACTACTGGGTTTCAAAGCTGGACACGTGGCCTGAACTGGCGCTGTACGCCTTGGAGGTGCTGGCCTGCCCTGCCGCTAGCGTGCTGTCAGAGCGGGTATTCAGTGCAGCTGGTGGCGTCATCACCGATAAGCGTACACGCCTGTCAACTGACAGCGCTGACAGGCTGACGCTTATTAAAATGAACAAAGCCTGGATTTCACCGGAATTCAAATCTCCTCCGGGGGAAAGCAGCTAAAGATTAACATTACTTATGTATCCGATTCCTCTTCTCTACTCCTCGTCCTCCTCCATATCGTCTTTGCCTAACGCTGACCAAAAAAACACCATTTTTCAGAGGTCCAACTGGCACTCTTTTACCACAATTTTTCAGGAGGGCCCCCTACAGGCCCTCTTTTCAAACAATTTTTCTGGAGGTCCACCTACAAGCCCTCTCTCCAAACAATTTTTCCAGAGGTCCACCTACAGGCCCTCTCTCCAAACAATTTTTCCAGAGGTCCACCTACAGGCCCTCTCTCCAAAGTATTTTTCCGGAGGTCCACCTACAGGCCCTCTCTCCAAACAATTTTTCCGGAGGTCCACCTACAGGCCCTCTCTCCAAACAATATTTCCGGAGGTCCACCTACAGGCCCTCTCTCCAAACAATTTTTCCGGAGGTCCACCTACAGGCCCTCTCTCCAGTTCCAGTTTCCAGTTTTATTTGCGCAAACTGCGTAATTTTTTTTTTGGGGGGATAGGTGTGAAAAATAATATTACCTGCGTATATTGCCCAACATTGGATACGGTAGCAACAAGAAGACCAAACACATGCTGCCCACAGGGTTCCGTAAAAACCTTGTCCACAATGTCAAGGAGCTCGAGGTTCTGTTGATGAGCAACAAGTCCTTCTGTGCAGAAATCGCCCACAATGTCTCCTCAAAGAACCGAAAGACCATTGTGGAGAGAGCGGCACAGCTCGCCATCAAAGTGACGAACCCCAACGCCAGACTGCGCAGCGAAGGGAACGAATAAAAATCTCTGTGGTTATTTGTGCTAAATAAAAGTTAAATAAACACACACAAAAAAAAATTGATCTGTTCTTGTGCCTGATCCACCCAAGTTGAATCTGTCCCATCATGAGAAAGTCCCCCCAAGGAGTCCCCACTGTAACTTGCTTCCCATACAACTAACTCACCCCCCGACACCTGTGTCTCGCCATTGTCCACCACCTCCTCAGACAACTCTGGTAAATCCCCACTGTCAGCACACGGAGACTGCAAAAGGCCTTGCGAATTGGGGCAGAGAATGTTCTGGGGTAGCACATCAGAGAAGGGGTGACTATGGGGTTCCAGGGAGAACGTGACCACATGCAATCTCCATCTAAAAAGTCATACTGAGGCTCACCACCATGCTTTACACTGCAATCGTATTACTGAGGCTCACCACCATGCTTTACACTGCAATCTTATTGAAAGACAGACAATCAGGGGTTCACCGCCAGGTTGTCAGGCAGCATTTTTAAGTGGGTCACCATTACTGTATCCCTGAAAATTGCCTTGGGGTCATCGCCAGACTATTTTTATGAAAGGCCATGGGGTTCTATACACACAGTGCTGACGGAAGCCCATCAGCCTTTCTAAACACAATTGAATCTGTCCCATCATGAGAAAGTCCCCCCAAGGAGTCCCCACTGTAACTTGCTTCCCATACAACTAACTCACCCCCCGACACCTGTGTCTCGCTATTGTCCACCACCTCCTCAGACAACTCTGGTAAATCCCCACTGTCAGCACACGGAGACTGCAAAAGGCCTTGCGAATTGGGGCAGAGAATGCTCTGGGGTAGCACATCAGAGAAGGGGTGACTATGGGGTTCCAGGGAGTACGTGACCACATGCAATCTCCATCTAAAAAGTCATACTGAGGCTCTCCACCATGCTTTACACTGCAATCATATTACTGAGGCTCACCACCATGCTTTACACTGCAATCTTATTGAAAGACAGACAATCAGGGGTTCACTGCCAGGTTGTCAGGCAGCATTTTTAAGTGGGTCACCATTACTTTATCCCTGAAAATTGCCTTGGGGTCATCGCCGGACTATTTTTATGAAAGGCCATGGGGTTCTATACACACAGTGCTGACGGAAGCCCATCAGGCTTTCTAAACACAATTGAATCTGTCCCATCATGAGAAAGTCCCCCCAAGGAGTCCCCAATGTAATTTGCTTCCCATACAACTAACTCACCCCCCGACACCTGTGTCTCGCCATTGTCCACCACCTCCTCAGACAACTCTGGTAAATCCCCACTGTCAGCACACGGAGACTGCAAAAGGTCTTGCGAATTGGGGCAGAGAATGTTCTTGGGTAGCACATCAGAGAAGGGGTGACTATGGGGTTCCAGGGAGTACGTGACCACATGCAATCTCCATGTAAAAAGTCATACTGAGGCACCATGCTTTACACTGCAATCTTATTACTGAGGCTCACCACCATGCTTTACACTGCAATCTTATTGAAAGACAGACAATCAGGGGTTCACCGCTAGGTTGTCAGGCAGCATTTTTAAGTGGGTCACCATTACCGTGTCCCTGAAAATTGCCTTGGGGTCATCCCCAGACTATTGGCCAGATTTAGAAAAAATGGTGCAATTAGGGAGCCTCAGAGGCATCCCTACATGCTGCCCCGGCTGTTTCCTGTCCATTTCCGTGGTGTTTCCATCATTTTCTGAGGTTTCCAGGTTTTCACCCAGCCTTCCCTAGGCAGAGCCCCGGTCCCCTGCAAAAAATGCTCGAGTCTCCCATTGACTTCAATGGGGTTCGTTATTCGAAACGAGCACCCAAGCTTCGGGAAAAGTTCGACTCGAATAAAGAGCACCCGAGCATTTTAGTGCTCGCTCATCTCTATTAATAAACAATAGAAAATGCATTATTTTTATGAGATGCTACAATTGGGAACAGTGTTCACTAATTTTTGGAAGCTTTTAGACTTTTTGGTGGTTTTTGCCCATTGAGATCAAATGCAATGGAAATAAGTCTTCACCACAGTATAAAAACAAGGGTCAGGGTGGTGCAGCGTGCCACCATATGGTATTGCTGGCCCTGCCTTCCATCAATTTGGACCTGACTACAAAACCAGGCCACTTTTTGTATATTTTCCAGGGCCACTTTAAATTCCCAGTACAACCTTGTCCACCATCAAGGCAGACTCAGAATAATATGCAAAACTTTAAGGTTTTTTCCGAGTGTTATATTAATGACATATCCTCAGGAGAGCTCATCAATATGTCTTTGGTGGGGTAGGATTCACGGCACCCCTGCCGTTTAGCTGTTTGAAGATTCCGGTGAGCGCGAGTCCTGATAGCTTACAAAGCACAGCACTGTCCACTGGATAGCATTTGGTATTACAGCTTAGCCCTATTCATTTGAAAGAGACTGAGCTGAGCCTAGGCCATTTCACTGATGAACATGACATCATTGGCTTAGGAAGAAGATGTGGTGCTCTTCAAACAGCTGATCAATCAAATAATGATGACCTATCCTGAGGATAGCTCATGAGTAGGCTTGAGTGAATTGAGCTTCGGATCATTGTTCCGAAGTTGATTCGTTCAAACACTCGTTCAAAATGTATTGCCTCTGTGTAGGCAAAATTTGTTTTACCTGAAGTCACGTGAGACTTTGATTACTAACTTTGGTATTAATTTCTGCATATTTAAAAACATTTAAAATTTGTAATTCGAAGTCGGATTTTGTACCGAGGTACCAGCTGGTACCAAACCCAACTTTGGTTTCCTAATTTTAAATGTTTTTAAAGATGCAGAAATGAATACCAAATGCATTCATCAAAGCCTCACGCGACTTCGAGTGAAATAAAGCTTGACTCCACGGAGCCCATATACTTTAATGCTGTATGAAGACAGAATTCAAATCTAAATGTTTGACCAAATTGACTTCAGATCAATAATTTGAAGCTCAATTCGATCAACACTAATCATCAGTATAAAATACCCAGACAACCCCTTTAATATATGCAAATCTATCATATTCAGACAATGAAACATGTTTATGAGTTTCAGAACTATGTAACACACACACTGCTTAAAGTGATTTTCAGGTTTCCATCAAACACTTTTCACATAATTAATGTTTTTCCATCTTTCACTTTGTAATATAGGGCAATTACCAAAATGCATGCTATCTTCTAATCTGGAATGCAGTCACACGACCCTGTCGACACTGTTTCTGACCATGGACAACCCCTTTAGTCCCTTAAAGGAGTTTCTGGTTTGCATTAACATTATTAAAATAATAATTTATTAAAGTAGCTATAATTTTATTATGCATTTCTTTTACATTTACTGCTCCAATCTTCTGTTCAGGGCTGTGGTCACATGACCCTGTCCATGCAGCTCTACCTATGCAGCTTGAATATCCTGTGATGTTATGTTCATAGGCGGGGCAGTGATAGGGGAGTGTCTATGTAACTGGCTGGGTGGGAAGAGCTATAACCTAGCTGACCATTATTAGCAGCAGTGCTGGAGCTGTGGGAGAGAAAAGAGAAGTGCATCATGGGTTTGGTTGGATACAGGAACAGGAAGTGCTACATACAGGATGGAAACAAACTAGAGAGGTTGGTTTACATGGTAAAATGTGTCAGGAGAGTCCAAATTGAAAATGAAAAAGCATAGGGAATATTTAGATGACGTAAGCATATCTGTTAAAACCATAGTAATCCTGGAAGATCCCTTTAAAGAGGTTGGCCCATCTAAAACATTGGTGGCATATTGCTATGATATGTCACCAATGTCTGATAGATGCAGGTCCCACCTCTAGATAAAATTCAGAATATTTTTATATTTTTGCAGGCAAGGCTCTGTGAGGGCTCTTTTCTGTAGTTTTATTGTTTATCGATATCATATTAGAATACATAGAACATTTTTTGATAATTTTTAGTCAATTTGTTGGAAGGCAATGTGACCAAAAGTGGCAGGTATTTTTTATATTTTTTTATTGCATTTACCATACTGCCTAAACAATGAGATCATTTAATAGACTGGGTCAGTACGGAGGCAGCAGTACCAACCATGGTTTTCTGGCATGCAGAATATAACAGGAGCTGGAACATATCAGACCTGGGGGACTTCAGAAGGCCCCTGCTACCATGATAAATAATCAGCACCCTGCGATTGCCAAATGCAGGATCGAGAGACCTCCCCCTGTCTATCCTCTCAGAAGTTGCATTGCTATTAACCATGGCATCTATAGGGTAAACTGCCAGGATCAGAGTTAAACTGCTGGGATTGGAAGAACAATGCAGCCAACACAAGCAAGTAATAGTACAGACCCAACTCCTGAGCCCGTGCCATCATCATGGCTTACTATTACAGCACAGAGCATTAATTACCTGGGCTCAGTGATGTAATAGGACATCAGTAAGTGGGAAGGGGTTAAGCGTAATTTTCCTCTTTCATTTTTATTGTAGATTTCTGCATTTAGAAATGCACAAATTTGCAAATAGTATGAGTTACATCATATTAATCATGATATGTGAATTTCTCACAGCATTTTACTTAATTATCATTTTTATTTAAATTTTCCTTTTTCTTTCAGGATTATTTAACATCGAAGCATAGTCACATGGTCATATGGTGCTCCCCCCAGGCTGCAGATTGTTTCGACCCAAGCTGCATACATGACTGCAGCCCCATCATTGAGAATATGAACATTCCTAACCGAGTCCTGATAATTCCCTAGTTTGCCTCTGAGCATTCTCTTTATCCTGTGTGGCTTATATTGAACCAATATGTCATGTTCAATCTCATCACATTAAAAAGAGATAATGCGTACGGGCATTTTTATAAACGCTACTAATCTCTAAAATGTAACACTACAAATAATTTTCTTATATTTTTAGGAGAAATTAATAAGGTCAAATACCACTGAGAGGCAATGCAAATATACGTCACCACAGTTTTTACATGTGTGTCTTTTAGGCTTTTATGTGCAATGGATAACAACTGTGAAAGTTGTTTAGCAGAAAGTAGGTTGAGTGCTGGATACCAAACTGTGTGGTCCTCAAGGCTTATCTGGAATCCAGTGAAGCCTTAATTTGAAAAAAGGAAGGTCATACAACATACCCTGTGCACTGTATTAACCTAAATATAGTAAGCTTTACAGGGCATTAAATCTAAAGTGAACAGCTACAAAACTGTATGTGACTGCATAGTAATGGGAGATAATATAAGGGATCAGGATTAATTTCCCTTTAAAAATAGAACAAATGGCAACTACAATAAAGCTAATAGCTGCACAACTATAGAAGGTGCAGAAATTGTGGTCATACAGAATTTTGAATTTAAAATTTCCCAAAAACTTCAGGTTCGAATAAATCCAAATCTTTTGAGAATTATTTCAGGCAAATGTCTAAAAATGGTGTCTGACAATTTATAGATTAGCTAAAGGCACAGCAGGGCAGTGAAAATTAAGTAGGAGGAATACATGACCCCTAGTAGTGCCCTAGCTGGTGGGGTTGCCCATAATGCTTTGCCTCAACCAATCAGGAGGGACACTATTGACACATGACATAGGGATGATATAAGTGCAAACCATGGGATCCATGCGTGTTATCTCATACATTGATGTGACAGGATATCTGGCAGAATCTTTAAAATACAGCTAGTTCAGCATTAGAAAGAGTTTTAAGAGCAACCAAACCTTTGTGTAAAATTTTAATACAATGTCCCTAATAAAACTTTTTCCAATATACTTAATTAATTTTGTATTTTTATTATACTTTTTATTCTCTAAAGTGCACCATTCACTGTTCGCTTAAAACTCAGTTCTCTGTACACCGCTGACAGCTCAGCAGTATATGGAGTATGGACTGTGAAATTTAACAATGGAACTGCATAAGCAGGGAGTAGGGGCAAGGAGTTGATATTGCTGCTCCTGCCCATGCCCCCCTAAAGGATTACATGTACTATGCTAGGATTAGCTGAGCGTAGCGGGCTCCTGCTTCTGCCTATTCCACTAACCTAAGAGCTGAAATGCAGTTCTCTTAGCTTAGCAGAACAGGCATAAACAGGAGACAGTTTTACTCATGCTAATCCTAGCATAATACATGGGTACATTTATATATATATATATATATTTTTTTTTTTTTTTTTTTTTAAACATAACACAAAACCTTTTGCTACTCCTCAAAAATGGATAATTATTGGACAGCATGTTCAAAACAAGCCATTGCTTTTCCTGATACAATGGTGAGCAATCCTGGCGCCTGCTTGCGCGTGCAGCGGGTCTCTGCTGTTTCAAAATGCATAGACCCGCGGCTAATGACCAGGACCAGGAATAATGCCAATCGCGGTCATTAAAGCCTTTAGATACCATGATCAAGTGTGATCACAGCATCTAAAGGGTGAAAAACCAATGAGGATGCCGGTAATTGATTTCAATACACTGGGTTAGGGAAGAAAAATGAAAAAACCTCTATTATCGTAAGGGTTAAAGAATGCATGTTAAGCAATTGTCCAACCACTTAAAGGGATTGTGCAACTATGAGGGGAAGCATACTTACAGACACGCAAAGGGAAGCCCACCATACTTATATGCTTCTTCTCTCTCTGCAGTGATTGGCTGCAGGGGTGACAAATAAGAAGTTTACATCCTGGGAGCACAGTGAGCAGCCGAGGCTGTGGAGGGAAGGAATAAGGAAGCCAGTGTCGTGAAATAGGTAAGTATGCTTCCCTTCTCCAGTCTCCCGAGGAAGATGGTGAGTTTGCCAATTCCCCCCTCCCTTCAAAATAAATAAATAAATGAAACCAAAACCTTTAACATCCAATTTAAGAGCAGAATGGAAGCTTTTATAGCTGTAAACTTGTATCAAAATTTGAAACAATACAAGACAGAAATGCTTCAAAATGATAGCAATTGCTAATCTAAGTCTAGGAAGGGAGTCATAGATGATGATTCTAATTACATTAAGCATATAGGAGACAGTCAGAAGCATTTGCCATGGCAATCTAGTGGCTCCATATTGTAAAAGTTTTCAATAACAAATCCATCCTTTCCTATTAGCGGCTTTTAGAGTAATCAGAAATGACAAGATGTTTCCTAAATAGGAGTTAATGTAAGCTTAATGATAAAATTGGAGCATAAAGACTCCTTTCAATTAACCACCTCCAAATCCAAGTATAATACCCATATGCTGAAACAGCCAAGAGAAATGTAATGCAGAATCATCTGGGCACTGAGTGCATAAGATTATCTAAAAAAAAAAAAAAAACAATTATTAGTCTGTTCACAGATTTATCCACTTACCTTTTCTTGAATTTGCCCAAAGTTTCAAAAATAAATTCAATGCTTTAGCTATGGCATTTTTCTCATATTTTTCCATAACCTTCACTATAGGATTTGAAAAGCATCTGCAAAATGTACATAAAAATATGAAATAAGAAAATGTAATCCAAAAAATTACTTGTGAAACGTATGAGCTTCACAGCGTCTACATGCCAAATGCACAAGTAGAGTGTGTGTGTGTGTGTGTGTGCGTGTGTGTGTGCGTGTGTGTGTGTGTAAAATACATTTTCAGGTGGTGTCATAGCTTTTCTGGAAAGTTTTGAGCCAAACCCAGAAGTAGGTTGGAAGGGAGAAATATAAAGGAATGACTTTCATCAAAAACTGCCACAAAAACTCTTCAGTTAACTTCTTAACACCCCTGGATATAACTGTCAATCCAAAGTTTGGGAGGGGTATATGAAGTTCACAATCTGTAATACAGCTGACAACCATCTGCAATTACCAATATCAGAAATAATCCTAATACTGGTCATTTACCCCTCAGATGCTATGACACCTAAGAGTGAGTTTCTAGGGTTGACATGCTGGGCCTGGGGATTTGTGAAGGCTCTAAGGTCTGCCATAGCAAGCTGACTATTAAACCCTGCTTGATATAGAGTGTGCAGAATCCTCATACACTGCAATAGTAAAGTATTTTTTAAGTAGAAGATTTTTATTTTTTTTATTGGCACCAAAATTTTTATTTAGTTCAAGGAAACTAATGTCCTATGGGCCCTTCATGTGTTCATGTCTATATTGTCTGATTTGTTTGTTTCTATGTTTGTATTTTTTATATGTTGACTGTTACATGTTCTACTAACACCAGAGATATGTATTCATGGCTGGTCAAGGGTAGACTAACTAGAAGAGGGAGGATCACAACATCCGATTGGAAAGGGTAGACTTAGATGAGATAGAGGCAGGGGAAGAGAAAATTAGTCAAGCCAGCACAATAAACTAGTGTAATAATGCACTAGGCAGCACTTTTTTGCTGGCTATATCTGTATACCAATTTCACACATTCACAAATAGCTACTCAAAGCCACAAACAATTTCCTTCGTTCTGTCAATGAATGATTTATGGCTGCAACACTGCTCTCAGCTACATAGCCTCCTCTGTTTAATATCCTTGAAATATTTATACAGCCATCTAACTTTCCTGGAAACACATGCATACTACACCTAGAATTGTATAAGAAAAAGACAAACTATGATCTCAATTGCCTGGCTCTGGGATTACTGGCCAACGTCTTCTGTTCTTCATTAGTTATTGTTAATGCAAACAATAATACCATAGATAAATCTGAGAGAGAACAGGATTATTAGGATTCACTTTTTGTTGCCTGTAATCAAGAGGCACAACAATTAACATTTCTTTATTTCAAGTCACTTAGAAAGCACATCAACAAACTTTTCAACAACTTTGCATTACTATAAGTATTTGCTTTGTCTCCTCTGTCTGCTACACTTCCTCCCCTCTCTTCTTCATAACCTTTACTTTAAACTTTCATATATCTTAAAGTTGCTGGGCTTCCCACACACAGCAGTCAGAAAAAAATGAAATTATTTGCCAAAGTATTTTCTATCTTGAAAAACTCTTCATAAAAGCATTTTGGAAAATAAAATAAGCAAAAGTATGTTCTTAAGGGTCCATTCACACGAACATATATTTGCGGGCCCGCATTACTGCGGACCCGCAAATATACGGGGGCCGCCCGGCGTGTGTTCTGCAGCGCTTGGAACACACGCCGTGCGGCCCCATTGAAAATGCCTATACTTGTCTGTGCGCATGGACAAGTATAGGACATGCTTCAAAAGAGTGAATGGGGCCGCATCTATTCCCGCATTCCCTTAGACACTAGAGAACACTCCTCTGTCCCATGAGAAACAATGACATAATAAATGGACTACATAAAGTAGGTCAGAATTTTGTAAAATAAATCAAACTAAGAAAGGTCAAACTTGTATTTTTATTACACACCTTTTTTGTCACCTAGATCCAATATTATTAGATTAGGTGAGGGCCAACATTCAGTTGCTGTTACCATAGTGATATTATACCATCAAAATATATGTATTAGTTGCTAAAACTCTATGGCTTGACTGATGAGTCTGGCAAGGCACATGTTCCAGGTTTAGACTAAGGGTTCATGCACACAAACGTATTTTCTTTCCGTGTCCATTCCGTTTTTTTTTTTGCGGACAGTATGCGGAACCATTTATTTCAATGGGTCCGCAAAAAAACGGAAGGTACTCTGTTTGCATTCTGTTTCCGTATGTACATTTTTCCGTTCCGAAGAAAAATAGAACATGTCCTATTATTGTCTGCATTAAGGAATGTTCTATTCGGGGCCAGCCGTTCCGTTCTGCAAAATACGTAATGCACACGGATGTCATCTGTTTTTTTGCGGATCCATTTTTTGCGGACCGTAAAATACATAGGGTCGAGTGCATGAGCCCTAAAGTGGAGGGAATGAAGTGCAGATAACTTACAATATATTCAGTTCCCTTTTGCTGTCTGGATATACAGAATGTTACATGTTGATGCTATTTGATTATCATACCCTTATTCCCTTTTTTTAATGAGAACAGCCATCCCATACAAAGAGTGTAAACACTGTGGTGCACTACATTATTTGTGTAGCATGCTAATGGTCATGTTAACCGCCTTCTTGCCGGGCGATCTTCCATTTTTGCATTTTCATGTTTCACTCCCAGCCTTCCAAGAGCTATAACTTTTTTATTTTTCTATTCATCTAGCCATATGCTTGTTTATTGAAGGACAAGTTGTACTTTTTAATATTGCATACAATATAGTGGGAAGCTGGAAAAAATTCCAAATGGGGTAGAATTTGACACAATCCTGACACCGTTTTAAGTATTTTGTTCTTATGGTGTTCCCTTTGTTCTCTGGGTTAGTATAATTACATGAATGTCACATCTGTATACGTAACTTTTCTTCTGTTTTAATATTTAAAAAAAAAAACAACAACTTTGGGATTTTTTTTTCCTTTTTATCGTCATATTCTTCCCCCCCCATAAGTTGTTTTTTTTTGTTTGTTTTTTTATAGTTATTCTATGGAGCTATTTAAGGACTCACTTTTTCTGGGATTATGTATATTTTTACTGATATCATTTATGACTTTTTGATCACTTTTTTTAAATTCATTTATTTGGGGGAGGTGAAGTGACAAAAAATGGCCATTTTCACTTTTCTTCAGTTACGCCACTCGCGGTATGGCATAAATATTTTCAGATTTTGATATTATGGGCATTTTCAGATGCAGTAATGCCTGTGATATTTTTTGTTTTTTTATTGTTTATTTTTATTCTGGGGAAAGGAAGGTGATATTAATTTTTATATTGATATTTTTTTCGTATTTTTAAAACCTTTTTTCTCTTTTTCCCCCTTTTTTAACTCATTATAGGTGACAGGGCTCCATAGGAACTACAACTCTGAAAGTCCTGGCTTCTCCAGCCTGACTAGGGCTTTCATTTTCAACCAACGGTTAAGTGATCGGGAGAACAAGTCCAGCCGTGGAAGTGCTCACAGGTTTTTCACATTTGACCACAGCATCTTAAATGTGTGCGATTGACGTTATTACCGATTGCAGATATTAAGCATGGGTATCTGCTGTTTCAAACAGCAGGCACCCGACAGCGCCATTCTGGAGCAGGTGCCATCTTTATAGTCCCTACCGACGATGTATGTAGTCTTACAGCTGTAGAGAAAAGGTTGAAGAATGATATATCTTTAAACAAGTGTCTCATAGAAAACAGTGTCCTCTGTGACTGCTCTGTGTGATTTTGTTGGAGAAGGTACTCTCAGCATGTCCTTTACTGCATCAGCCACTGCAGTAGGCCTACTTGCCTGCATCTTCAGTAGTTTGATTCAAGATTTACTAGAACATGTTCCCTTTTCCCTCAAGATGACTCCCCACAATTCTTCCAATTGAGCCCCTTCTTTCCTTTTTCATCAACAATGACATTAAAGAAAGATGCGGTGCATTGTCATTCACTGCTCTCATCATAGCACCACAGATCTAGTGGCTGGATCTCAGGATTTACCATGGACTAACCTTTTTACTCTGTGGTCCTGCGGTCCGTGTGGCTAAAGTTAAAACCTATGCTAACTCGGAGGCCTTACAAATAGAAAGATGACAGCATCCTCTTCTTATGCTGAAAAATGTGCTTTTATTGCATCACAACCTCCAAAACACGTGCAACGTTTCAGCTGCCACTCAGCCTTTGTCAAGCATGCGTGGCAGCCGAAACGTTGCACGTGTTTTGGAGGTTGTGATGCAATAAAAGCACATTTTTCAGCATAAGAAGAGGATGCTGTCATCTTTCTATTTATATGGCATTGGAGTTCTTGGACTGGACCCCGAATAGAACGTGCATCCTGGTGATACATTTTTTAGCAAGGTGCTGTACAAACTTTTTTTCTATTACCTGTAACTCGGAGGCCTGCCACCTCCCCACTCTCACCACGTCCTCCTCTCAAGAAAGTGGAGGAGCAGACATAGATGCTAATAGTCCAAAAATTGCAAGTGCTCTCCCTAATTTACAGCAAATCCGTGCTGTCTCGGGCAGAAGACTGATTGAGCTTATGTAAGTCCATAATTGGGTGGTTCTGAAAGATCTGGGCATTCTCAAGCTGTGGTTTACAAGCCCCAAATTTGCCAACTGCTATGACAGTAAGTATGCCCAGATTCCTGACAGGGGTGGCACTTTTAAGTTGGTCTGCTTTTCTACCACCTTATATATACACAAGCTCTGATAGAGGTGATGACTTGAAATGCTGAAAACTAGAGATGAGAGGATTAATTCTATAGAATCAGAAATCAACCAGAATTTTTTTAAAAATTGGATTCCATACAAGTTGTACTTTAGGTGACTTAATTTGGGATACATTTTGGAGGGGGTAGAGGGAGTGAGAGAGAGACCAGAATGGCATTGACAGCTTTTCAATTGAAGCACTTCTAATTCAGGTAGAAAACTAACTTACAGAAATTCACTAATCTCTGGGGGCCTCTTCATAGGGTGTGTATATTCTCTATGCTTTCCTCTAATTCTCTATGTCATCGGGGGTTCTCCCATACTGGTAGCTTACATAGAAAATTAGGCTAAAAAAACTCTTGTCTATCATGATCAACCTTTTGATGTAGCCGTTTGATCCAGAGGAAGGAATGACAAAAATGCTGGGACACTTGTCTCATGAGGTAAACAATTTCTTCCACAAGGGAATCAATTGGCCAATTTCCTGGATCAATTAAACATCATCCTCTCATCTTAATTATAGCTGTACAGTATAACTAGGCTAATTGGCTTTCTACAAAGCTGGCTTCATCATGTCTGCATGTCTATATCCATAGTGTGAGATGATATTGTGACTGGATGCAAATGAGGCTGTGTACAACAAACGAAGATGAAAGGGGGGACAATGTGCATACAGTGTATTGAGGTAATTGAATCTCAAAAGAAAGCATAAAAAAACAACCTTCTATTTCAAATGATTTGAAATTTGCCCAGGTTTGTGTCTGGTATCTGTATCTGTATCAAGAAGCACATAGGCAGAATTAACTCAATTGAAACTTTACTCATTAAGATGTTCAGATGCTTGTTGGTTTCAGTCAGGCACAGTGTTGGTCATTACAATCACTCTTTTAGTCAACAAATACGTTTTAGCTCTTTTTGTGGGACCCTCTATTAAAGGGATTGTGGCACAAAATTATTTTACAGTTTCCAAGCACCTGGATCTGATTAATTTTATAATTGCATGCAGCTAAAAATTTAGTATTTTTTTCAATGAAAACTATCTGTATAGTGTCACCCGCTGTCGCCTTCTGATTTCAGGTGTGGCTGCTGTGGTCATTTAACCTTTCCTATTTATAGTTGTTTCTCCCACCATGTTGTGCGGTTTATAGCTTCAGTTGGACCTGTGGTTAGCCTGTGTTTGGTTCTCAGCTGAGTTTCTGGTGCTGCCATTGCTTTGTTGAAGATAAGTGTTTTCGTTCCCTTTCGAATTTGTGTTGATTTATTTGTTTGATTGCATTTCCCTGTTGTTTGTTATATGGCCTGAGGGAGACTCCTGTTCCTCCTTCCTTTTGGAGGAACAGGTTGACTCATTCCTGACATTAGTTCCAGGGTGTGATAGGATTCTATATATCCGGTGTATGAACTTCCCTACCTCTGGGGCCTGTTCATACTAATAGTCAGTCAGAAATTGAATTAGGGTCTTCTCTAGGAGGTGTCCATCTCTCTTGCCTAGTTTCCAGGCCTCATCCCCATACCCCCTTTCCCCTCCATGCTCGGTGTGGTGTTTTCCTCCCACACACGAGCGTGACACTCCGGCAGTTTATCTCTATAGCTCACAATAACTGGAACTGGTCTCTGCTCCTGGCTTTCCTCATGATCTCCCCACCACCAAGCTGCAACTGTCACCAGAGGCCAGTACCCCCTCTACCAGCACAAAATAGCCAAAACCAGACCAAATCATAGTATTACAATACAGTATAAAGCACAATATAACAAGTATATGTGTAGCAAATGAAAGCCTGAGCATATACTCTATGTAACTAAATGGAAGAATGTAGTCCCCAAGCACACCCCATAGGCACAAATAACAAATTGCTAGAAAGTTAGGAAAAGGTGGGATTTATGACTATAACAATCATCTGTGCTGTTGTCAGGATTCTGGGGCGCTGCGGCCCTCCAGCGGATGTTGGGCGGGTGCGGGCGTTCCCGTGTCCTAACGCTATGCGGCGCTCATCCCGAGTGCAAGCCAGAAAATCCTCTTGTAACACTTAGGTTCCTTAAGGGTTAAAGGTTTGGCTAGTTTTGCTAGCTTTACTGGCAGGCGTCCCTGCCAGTAATTTTGGTCCATTCACGGTGTGGCTGGGATCCATGCTCCTATCATGCCTTGGGGCTGGACTCTAGCCACTATTTAGTTTCTCACTCACCATTTATCTGTGCCTGCTATAGAGCCTTGTGCCTAAGCTAGCTACTCTGTGTTTATCCGGTATTCCTGTGACTCTGTACCTTTTTCCCTGGTTTCTGTTACTGTTACCTACCTTTTGTGTTATCCTCTGTTTATTCCTTGCTTGGTTCCTTTACATTTTACCCCTTCAGTTCCTGACCTGTTTAGGGTTGTTCCTGCTTGTGTTTTGTTTTGGTTGTTTGTCTCATGTTCCACTTTCTTCAGTGTAATTGCAGTCTTCGGTTGGGGCTGGCCTGTTAAGGAGCCGGGTTCCCCCAAAAGGCAGGGACAGTGGTTTGGGAGGAGTGTCAGGGCCTCACTTTGTCTGTGTCATTTGTGTCCCCCTGACCTACTCCTCACAGCTGTATTGTAAAAATCATAAAAATATTTATTCTGTACAATTAGATATTTGCTTTAGGAGGTATTGTCACTTCTTATGGCACATTCACATCAAGATAATCATCTAGACCAGGCTTCTACATTTTTTTCTATGCACCAACCTGATCATGGTGTCTCACTATTGATCATGGTCATTGCCAAAATGTAGTGGTCCCAAGATGCAATGGCCTTTAGATACAATATTTTTACCATACTATCGTCCACCCTGGGCCATTTTAAGTTAAAATCAAACTTAAAACACAACAGCACAAAACACCTCAGTCTCAGATCCAGCCAATCGACATGGTTATTTCTCTGGTAAAACACTTATATTGGTCATATAGTAGCTCCTGTTTACAATACAGGGTGGTGCTAAATGGCCTGTACTGCCCTTTGTCAATGCCGGGATAAACTGCTCCTTTGGATGTCAAGTGAGGGTGACTCCATGCTTTTTTTTCTGGTACATTGTGTATTACTGTATACAGGACCATGAAGAAGCTCCTGTCCTCATCCTAGATATTGCTGGACGCTATATGTAAGGACTCACTTTAACTGTCTTAGTGTATCTGCTTAAATCTTCATTTTGTCTTTGGATGACATTTTGAGACATTAGACCCAATTACTAGTTTTCCATATAGTTATGGACTCAGGTTACAATGGTTTAAGCATACAATGGTCGCCCAGAAACCAATTAATATTGTAATGTGAGGGACTTCAATTTGTCTTTTGTCTGTCTCTTATGTAAAAAGTAGAACACTGAAAGTACAAGTACAAAAGGGGTTACATTGCTAAGACTAGGGCTATATGGCAACATGTGGTTGCATGAAATAAGATTGCGGTGTCTTGCTACCAGATTATAACTAATGATGGTAACTAATGATGAGTAATGTGGTAGCATAGTGACCTAGATGTTCGTGGACCCATGACACAACAGTTGGCAAAAATCTAATCCTGCTGCTCTGTTCCACACTGTTCATTATAATTCATTCTAATCAACGGTGATCTTTTATGTCACTATGCAGCATTTGCTTAAATCAGATATTTGTAAAAATCAGGTCTGTGCATTATATCATCACTTTCCAAAAGTGCCTATATTGCTGCTCCTCACCAGCAAGTGGTGGAGGCTTCACAACACCTTGTTTTTGACATTTATACAGTCTTATGAGTGTATGTGAAATGTCCATACATAGGCTTTGAATGTACCATGAAAATAGCTAGGTGTAAGCGTTGACACTTATTAATGAGTTATTTCATCTGTAGATCAGTTAATTTAAATGTATAATTGTTGCACCTGTTTCAAGCACAGAACTAAAATACTGTATAATGACAAATTTCACATAACCAGAAAAAATAGGCTAAGCAAACAAATCAATTTGGACATTTATTTGAAAAAAAAGCATTTCAATAATATATTAATGTTAATATTAATTTTGGGCTTCTCCACTTTCAAAAGTGAGATGGTTTATTTTTATTTGACTGCTAGTGTTGATCGAGCACCGCGATGCTTGGATGCTCAGGTGCTCTGGTGGAACACTAGGTAGTAGACTACAGACACGTTATAATGCACGTGCTGTACAGGTGGTGTTAACATCAGGCAAACTTGAGTTCTTTTTGCCCCAAGAGAAAAAAATAAATTGCAGCCAGATATAACAATAGACATTTGTGTCTTTTTAACAGAACAACTAGCCCTGCCTAGCCAAATCCTATCCCTACACTATCTGTGCCTCCTTGCGCAAACGTTATACAGCAGACTCAGATGAGGTACTGTCGGCTTGATTAGTGGCAGAAAAAATAGCAACGGATGTCAGGTATATAGGATACAGAAAGTATTATAATGTACCAGCTGAGCAGGTGGCGTTAAGGTCAGGCCACCTTGCACAATTTTTAACCCCCCCCCCAAAAAAAAAGTCAGTTTAATTTACTGTATCAAATATGAAATATGGCACATTTGTCCTGAGATTTTACTCTAGTTTTCATGCTCCACCCTATTGGAGTGAGATTGCACTTTTTTTTTTTTTTTGCAAATTTCTAAAAAGTTGATGTTTGTTAATCTGGAGTGACACTAAGTCCACTTTTCCACCCACTTTTCAAAACTGGAGTGAGCAGTGTCAAAATACAAAATGTTGCAAACCTTTTGAACAACTAAGCCCAAAATGTCTCAACAAATCTTTATTTTGCAACTTTTTGAAGCCAGAATTCTGGATTGTAAGACTGGATAAATTCCTTTCTTAATATACTGACATCCAATGGATCCTATAAGCTAATATCTTGTGTGAGCTACCAGTATCATTAAAGGGGTTTCCAAGTTTTTAATCCGATGTGATTGGTGGGGTCTGACAACTGACACTCCTACAAATCAACTGTTTGAAGAAGCTTCAGTACTCTGGTGAGCACCATAGCCTCCTCGCAGGTTGCCAATCACCATCTATTGGATAGCAGTTGTGCTTGCAGCTCAGCCCTATTTACTAGGCCATATGATATCACTGGGCTAGGAAGAAGTTGTGGTCTCTTTAAAGGGGTTCTCCGAGTTATGTATATTGATGACCTATCCCCCGACACCCGGCACCCCCGCCGATCAGCTGTTTGAAGAGGAGGCGCGCGCCGTATCAGCGCTGCCTCCTCTTCACTGTTTATATCCTCGTCGACACAGGGGTAGTGGTGAGTAGGTGTAATTACACCTAAGTGCCCTATTCATTTCAATGGGAAGAATCGCTTCCATAGACTTGTGAGAAGGAGGCAGCGCTGATACGGCATGCGCCTCCTCTTCAAACAGCTGATCGGCGGGGGTGCCAGGTGTCGGACCCCCGCCGATCTGATACTGATGACCTATCCTGAGGATAGGTCATCAATATATATAACTCGGAGAACCCTTTTAAGCAGTTGATCAGAGGTGCCAGGAATCAGATTCTTACAATCAGATACTGATAATTAGTGTTGAGTAAAGTGAAGCATTCAAAGTGGAATTTGGTCGTAAGTTTAGTGAAATCTTGATACACAACAAACACTTCAGGGTAGCAAATCAGTTTTTCCTAAAATGGTGGCTGCATAGGTGACAGGGTGAAAGTAAGAAGCCAGGGAATGTGAGATCACCCATAATGCCATGTAGCCAGCCAATCCACAGATTGCCATCCCCTGTGATGTCACAACCTTATAAAACCCCCATCCTGTGCGGTCTCCTCCATTGTCCTGTGAGCTGATCATAGGAAGAGATGTGGCAAGTGCTCACGCACTATGATTAATGAAAATGATTAATAGAAGATTATTGGAGAGGGAAACTGCAGAGAGAGTGCAGTGAGAGTGCAGGGAGAGTGCAAGGAAATGTATTCTGTGTCAGTTTTATTTATTCCTACATTTATTTATTCCTACATCAGTTGTAAATGTAATTAAATGCCAATAAGATGAAAGCCTTTATTAATTCAGAGCCAGCATGCCAACCAATACCATCCAGTCTACACCCCTTCAAAGTCTCCATATACTAGAAAAGTCAGCAAGATGCAGAGAGAGGAGGAGCTGGATTTTCCTGATGACATATTCTTATCGATATTAGATGATGTGGAAAATGAGTAAAGGCAGATGGCAGAAGAAGGGCTCCCATCGGTAGGGCAGTAGAGCACTGGGGCTGGAGAAATGGGTATGCCAGAGCTAAGCAATATTCAGTATTTACTGTCTAATAACCTGCAGGAGATTGCTTGCAAGAACAGCAAAAATATGCATATTGTGCCCCCACCTAACCAGTAAAACCCCATACCAGCAACAGCCTCTGTTACATGGTGCATTAAAGGTGCCACGTGACCATTAACAATGAAGAAGAACTATATAGTGTGGTCTTCATTATTAAATTTAAGATAGCTGTGAGCTAATTGGCCACCCTGTTCTTCATTGCAGAACAGCCCCAACCTGCCTGCTGCACGGCCACTTTGTGTGGCTATACCCTAAAGCAGAGTGGCCTGAGTATATCTGATTTATAGCAACAATGACAATCTTCTCTCATGATCTACCTATTTACAAGAACGAAATGAATATATATCACGTATAGTGGTGAGCTGAATACGATATCACAAACGCTCAAACACCCTACAAGTGATTAACACCCGTACTGGACGTACTGTATCATGCTAGCCCCACATATGAAATTGTAATTGTGTACACACTAATGATACATAAACCCAGTCATGAGGGATAAAGATATAACCGGCTTATAATACCGCCCCAGCATATAAAATGAGTAGTAACTATGCTGTGATCATACATTTAACGAGTGGTAGGCCAGATATCCCACCTATAAACTTATAGCTGATAATGAGCGGTTGGCAACATCACAGAACTTGTTATGCCATACCTAAAAATACAGCCATAATAGTTTCCACCGAAAAGCACATACCAAATCGCAAGCGGTAAACAGAAACAAAAATACATCAGGACATAGCTAGATGATACTGCATACTACAAATACCTATGGCAAGAACATAAGATGTTATTTGTAAGGAGTCCAGTGTCCCATCGGCGCATGTCCGCGTACCGGGCATGCCCACCTGGTGTAAAATCATAAGGGGCTAATCATAAGGGGCTAATCAGGACAACACCATAACTTACTTGCCACTATACAAAGCACACGTAAGAAATGTCGACGAACAGTCCTAAGGCGGAATGTCCACTGTGCCTCTTTCTGTAAGAGGCGTCTGTCCAAATCCCCCCCTCTCGGGGATGGTCTAATGACCTCAATACCTTGGAAACGCAGAGTGACGTTCTCCAACGCATGCGATTCAGTCATGTGGCGATGGATTGGGGTATCCACCCCCTTCCAGATATCTCCAAGATATTCCCCAATACATCTCCTAAACTCTCTGGTGGTATTAAGAAAAATCAATCAGTTAGAGGCTCACATAAACAACAAGTCAGGTAGGCGTCCAAAATTAATAATAAATGTTCACAGTGAAATTGGGCGCTAAAAAATAAAACTAAAAATTTTAATCTTTATTATCTCTTTAAAAGACAGGGTGAACAAATATGCCCTTAATACCATCGGCTGAACAACAAACCCCAGCCTAATGTGTACTCAATGTTCAAGTGCAAATACTGTGAGTGCATATAATGTCTGTCCGGATGAAGTAGCATCCCCTAACTAGGGTGAAAAGGGGTGAGACCTCTTATGTAATTTATTTTAGAACACAATATGTTCCTGTTTAACAACAAATATTACCATCAGTTGAAGGGAGTCGCCATGGGGAGCCCCTGCGCCCCGACTTTCGCCAACTTGTACTTGGGGAGATGGGAGCGTGAGGAGACACACTGACAGAGTGGACATCGTCGATTATAGTATGGCTAAGATATATCGACGATATTTTGATCTTGTGGCAGGTGGATGAGCACTTCTTTAACACTTTTGTTGCCAGATTAAACCTCAACGTTTGGAGCCTTTTGTTCAGAAGTGAGATACATCCATCGTGTATCATGTTTTTGGATTTGACTATTTTCAAAAATATGGACGGTACTTTGGGCACGCGCCTTTTTAGGAAGACCACTACTACCAACAGCTTACTAAACTGGGAGAGCTGTCATCCGTCGACACTGAAATGTGGTATCCCGAAGGGTCAGTACTTGCGCCTGCGGCGTAACTGCTCAGGGCTGAGAGATTTTAAAAGGGCAGCGGATGAGATACAACAGAGGTTCAAGCGTCGGGGATATCCAGCCCTTGTCTTAAATCGGGCTTACCAACATGCCTTGGGCTGTGACAGGGCACCCCTCTTGAACCCAAGACAGCGTACCGATAAATCCCAATAGATTAAGATCATTGGCAATTTTGATGAGGCCCATCATGTTATTAGAAATGTGCTTTCTGAGTTCTGGGGGATTTTGTGAGCCGACCCCGATATTGGACACTTGGTGGGGGAAGTCCCATCTATTACCTACCGCCGTGGCCGCAACATCAGGGATCGCCTTGTACATAGTTTTTATCAATCGAGTCCCCGTTCTCCTCTGTGGCTACCTAATTATCCAAGGGGACATTCAAGTGTGGAAACTGCATTGCATGTGGTTCTATTAGGAAAGGAAACACCTTTGTTAGCACCAGGACGGGTCGCTCATATGATATCAGAGCCTTTATTAATTGTAGAACTATGGGCCTGGTATATCTGCCAACCTGCTCATGTGGCGCCAAATACGTGGGTAAAACCACAAGAGAGTTTAGGAGACGTATTGGGGAACATTTTGGGGATATCCGGAAGGGGGCGGATAACCCAATCGCTCGCCACATGACTGAATCGCATGCGTTGGAGAACGCCACTCTGCGTTTCCAAGGTATTGAGGTCATTAGTCCATCCTCGAGAGGGGGTATTTGGACAGACGCCTCTTACAGAAAGAGGCACAGTGGATATTCTGCCTTAGGACTGTTCGTCGACATTTCTTACGCGTGCTTTGTATAGTGGCAAGTAAGTTGTGGTGTTGTCCTGATTAGCCCCTTATGATTAGCCCCTTATGATTTTACACCAGGTGGGCATGCCTGGTACGCGGACATTGTCTCCTGGACTCCTTACAAATAACATCTTATGTTCTTGCCATAGGTATTTGTAATCTGCAGTATCATCTACCTACGTTTCTGTGCTAGCTGTCCTGATGTATTTTTGTTTCTGTTTACCGCTTGCGATTTGGTATGTGCTTTTCGGTGGAAACTATTATGGCTGTATTTTTAGGTATGGCATGACAAGTTCCGTGATGTTGCCAAGCGCTCATTATCAGCTATAAGTTTATAGGTGGGATATCTGGCCTACCACTCGTTAAATGTGCGATCACCAGCATAGGTACTACTCATTTTATATGCTGGGGCGGTATTATAAGCCGGTTATATCTTTACCCCTTATGACCGGGTTTATGTATCATTAGTGTGTACACAATTACAATTTCATATGTGGGGCTAGCATGATACGTCCAGTATGGGTGTTAATCACTTGTAGGGTGTTTGAGCATTTGTGACATCGTATTCAGCTCATCACTATAAGTGATATATATTTAGTGGCCTCTTTGTCCTTTTAGGATGTGTGACTTATGCCACCAGTGTTCATCCACACCGCCGATTGGTCCCTCATTACATTCATTTGACGTCCTTATGTGACGCTATACCAGCCAATCAAGCTTTGAGGCAGCGCTCACCTATCTCAGGGAGCAGCTATTCACTAGCGCTCCAGTCCTCTGAGAAGGTGGCTGCTGATTGGTGTGCACTGGCCGTGGGGGGTGGAGCTACATCCTTTTAACCTGGCATGTTCGGCGGCCGTGCTACGGCCACACCAGTGCCAGAGGCGCCGCCACATTGAGAGGTGGCGTGCTCGCTTGATTGTTTGTCTGTCTGTTTGTATTATGTTTAATGTGGCTATGGTACATTAGATAGGAACTAAGTGGCTCCTGAGGAGGGCAGGTGTATATGCCCAGAAACGCGTCAGGCTAATCTGACACCTATCATGGTAGCCACACAGACAGTGGCACTGATTTGTTTATCCCTGTCTGGAGTTAGGGTAGTGGGTTAACATAGAGGTCTCACCCCTTTTCACTCTAGTTAGGGGATGCTACTTCATCCGGACAGACATTATATGAACCCTGTGCCTTGTGGCACTCACAGTATTTGCACTTGTACATTGAGTACACATCAGGCTGGGGTCTGTTGTTCAGCCGATAGTATTAAGGGCATATTTGTTCACCCTGTGTTTGAAAGCGATAAAACAAACAACTTTAATCTTTATTATTTTTTAGCGCCCAATTTCACTGTGAACATTTATTATTAATTTTGGACGCCTACCTGACTTGTTGTTTATGTGAGCCTCTAACTGAAATTCTATTTGTGCACAACATTTCTGCCCAAGTGCCAAAAATTTTGTCCAAGATTTTAAAATTTTGCTATTAATTGAGGTGACAGTGGGGAAATCAGCATGGTGATTACTTACATTGTCAAAAAGTAAGACAGTATGAATAGACTCGACATTCCTAAGCTGTAATAGATTTATAACAGTAGCTAATGCTGATTCTCGCTGAAAAATATGTCACATCTATAAAATGTCTAGTCTACATTTACATCACCTATAATTTTGGTGCCTTTTTTTGTGAACATAGGCACATTTAACATTTAAGTGGGGTCAGGAGTGCATAGGCTCCGTACAGTATTAGAACCAAGTTTTATGCGAATCGACTTCGGATGTTTCATCCGAAGTCGATTCGCTCATCCCTAGTGGTAATAGTCTGGTGTCTCTGAAGAAACCCAACTGATTACAGCTGCAGTTCTTATGGAGGCCTGCAGGTGCCAGAGCTCCATAAGAACATAGTAAATCTTCAATGATAAATTTGAAGATCGAATATTCAAACCCCCTAGGGGGTTTAAAAAAGTTTAAAAAAGTTAAAAAAATATTTAAAAATATTCAAATTCAAAACACCCCCTTTCACTATAGTAACAATGAAATTAAACAATAAAAAAAAACATCATAGGCATCTCTGTGTCCCAAAACATACGTATTATTAAAATATATTCCCTGCACAGTGAATGGCATAATGGAAAAAAAAAATCAAAATAGCCAATTTGCAGTTTTTTCCACTTTATCTCTCCAAAAATTTGAATACAAAGTCAATACAAGTTGCATGCAAAGTCAAAAAGCCAAATACAGAACACTCCATAACTCCGAATTATAAAAATGTTATGGGAGTCATAATATGGTAATGCCAAGAATAAATTACTTTTTTTTTTTTTTTTCAGTATTAAAATACATAAAACTTTATAAATGTGGTATTGCTGTAATCGCACTGACCCAGAGAATGAAAGTAACAGGTCAGTTTTCTTCAGGAATTGTATTTTTTTTCTAATTTCACCCCATATAGAATTTTTTCCTAGCTTTTCACTACATTGTATCCAATAGTAAATGGTGCCAATAGAAAGTACATCTTGTCATCTTGTCCCACAAAAAAAGCCCTCAATTGTTCATGCAAGCTGAAAAAAAAAAAAAAAAGGTATGGCTTCGGGAAGGTAAGGAATGAAAAACAAAAAGACAAAAAAAACTGAAAATCGCCTGGGGCAGAAGGGGTTAAGCCATCCCCCTTGCCTAAACATAAAAAGCATGAAAGGTTAGAAAAGTGTCTAAAACACTTGATAAATGTGGTGCAAAGCATGGGTGCCATTTTTGGCACAATTTGTGCCAAATATTGCACATTAATGCCTTTTTAATAGTAATTCTTTCCCAATGTGTACATGTACCTAAATATAAAGTTATACAACATTTTTCTTCTATGATCGACTACATTAAAGTAAAAAAATTTAACACAACACTCATAATACTGTGACGGACAACATGGATTTCTTCTCTGGTACTTATTGATATAGGGTATGAGCCAGTAAGTGAATTTCAGACAGAGATAGAAGATTGCCTTGGAAACTAAAAATCCTTCATGGCAGATTAAGCAGAATCTAATAGCAGGAGGTTCCAGTAGGCTCTTCAGAGAATATTGTGATTTTTTTCTTTTTGTTCGGGTGACTGATAAGAATTTCCACAGATGGTACAAGATCACAGTTTTAAGTGGTTGATGTAATAAAATTATTTGGAAACATTATTATAAGGTTGTTGCATAGCGGACTATAATGCTATACATATACAGCATTGTTGCACTTAAAGGTACCTTTACACGAGTAGATGATTTGTACAATTCAGTGATGAACGAGTCGTTTCTTGGTGTAGTGAACATTTCAACCATGACCCTTTAGATGTGGTGATTATTGTTCACAAAATCAAAATTTCAATGGCATATTTTATCTTTTGTGAAGCAAACAGTTGGATTTTCACAAAGAGATAACCTGCGTAGCGTGCTTAACACCTTGCCGACCTAGGACGACAATGCTCGTCCTAACTGGCCGGTACTTAACGCCTTAGGACGAGCATTCTCGTCCTAGGGTTAACCAGCAGCCTGACATGCGCTGCCGCGATCCGTAGCAGGGGCCTGGCTGATACTGACAGCCGGGCCTCTGCTGTATCCGCCAGCATCGGTGATAACACCGATGCCGGCGGATGAAAACCCCCTGCATGCCGCTGCCTGCGTCATACACAGGGATTGCGGCAGCTTGAACAACCCCATCGGGTCCCCGTGCGGCAGGGGGGGGGGGGGCGATGGTTTCTATGGCAGCCCTGATGCCTTGCACAGGCATCGGGACTGCCAGCTACAGAAGCCCAGGAGATCCAGCCACAGTGCTGGGTCTCCTAGGCAACTGTTAGCATCTTACAGTGTAAGATGCTGGCAGTTCAATACAGCACAATACAGATGTATTGTGCTGTATTGAAACAGGGATCAGACCCTGAAATCTTGAATTCCCATAGTGGGACATAAGTCAAAAGTAAAAAAAAAAAAGTGAAAAGAAAAGTTATACATATTCGGTATTGCCGTGTTCGTAACAACCTGCTCTATAAAAATATCACATGATCCACCCCGCCCGGTCAACACTGTAAAAAAAAAAAAGAAAAAAAAACTGTGCTAAAAAAAGCTATTTTTGTCACCTTTCATCACAAAAAATGTAATACCAAGCGATCAAAAAGTCATATGTACCCAAAAATAATACCAATCAAACAGTCATCTCATCCCGCAAAAAATGAGCTCCTACCTGAGACAATCACCCAAAAAATAAAAAACTCCAGCTCTCAGACTATGGAGACACTAAAACATGATTTTTTTTGTTTGAAAAATGATATTACTGTGTAAAACTTAAATAAAAATGAGTGTACATGTTAGGTATCGCCACGTCCGTAAACAAACTGTTTTACAAAAAAATCACATGATCTAACCCCTCAGGTGAACACTGTAAAAATAAATAAATAAAAATGGTGTAAGAAAAGCCATTTTTTGTCACCTTACATCACTAAAAGTGCAACACCAAGCGATCAAAAAGGTGTATGTCCCCAAAAATAGTACCAATCAAACTGTCATCTCAACCCGCAAAAAAATTAGCCCCTAACTGAGACAATCGGCCAAAAAATAAAAAAAACTACAGCTCTCAGACTATGGAGACACTAAAACATGATTTTTTTTGGTTCAAAAAAAATATTATTGTGTAAAACTTAAATAAATAAAAAAGTATACATGTTAGGTATTGCCACGTCCGTAACAACCTGCTCTATAAAAATTGCACATAATCTAACCCATCCGGTGAACAAAGTAAAAAGAAATAAAAACCGTGTCAAAAAAAGCCATTTTTTGTCACCTTACATCACTAAAAGTGCAACACCAAGTGATCAAAAAGGTGTATTCTCCCCAAAATATTACCAATCTGTCACCTCGTCCCGCAAATATTATAGTTATTTTTTTGTTTCAAAAATATTATTGTGTAAAACGTAAATAAATAAAAAAAGTATACATATTAGATATTGCCGCGTCCGTAACAACCTGCTCTATAAAAATATCACATGCTCTAACCTGTCAGATGAACGTTGTAAATAACAAAAAATAAAAACAATGCCAAAACAGATGATTTTTGTTACCTTGCCTCGCAAAAAGTGTAATATAGAGCAACCAAAAATCTTATGTAGCCTAAAATAGTACTAACAAATCCAACTTATCCCGTAGTTTCCAAAATGGGGTCACTTTTTTGGAGTTTCTTTTTTGGAGAGCTAGGGGTCTTTAAATGTGACATGACAACTTAAAATTTTTCTAGTGAAATCTGCCCTCCAAAAACCATATGGCATTACTTTCCTTCTGCGCCCTGCCGTGTGCCTGTACAGCAGTTTACGATCACAAATGGGGCGTTTCTGTAAACTACAGAATCAGGGTAATAAATATTGAGTTTTGTTTGGCCGTTAACTCCTGCTTTGTTAATGAAAAAAAATTGATTTATATTGAAAATCTGCCAAAAAAGTTTCATCTACATTTTCCTTTAATTCTTGTGGAACACCAAAAGGGTTAACAAAGTTTGTAAAATCAGTTTTACATACCTTGAGGGGTGTAGTTTCTAAAATGGGGTCATTTTTGGGTGGTTTCTATTATGTAAGCCTCACAAAGTGACTTCAGACCTGAACTGGTCCTTAATAGTGTTGAGCGGACCTGAACTGTAAAGTTCGGGTCCGTACCGAACTTTGCTAGTTCGAGCACCCGGACCTGAACCCGAACTTTGAAAAAATAGTCTGGGTTCGGGCGTTTAATAAAGCTTGTTGAAAGTCTGCAGGGCAGCTAATCAACAAGCTTTTAAGCCGTGGGCACTTAGAAGCCATGACAGCCATGCCTAGTAATAGCATGGCTGTGATTGGCCGGTGCATCATGTGACCCAGCTTCTATATAAGCTGGATCACATGTAGCATTGCCCATCAGCTCTGAGAAGTGCAGGGACAGGAAGCAGGCAGCTGAAGTGAGGGAAAATGTTAGGAATCTGGCTATTTATTCTGTGGGTGACCTATAGTATATATAGGGATTATTTGTGGGTGCAATACACCAGCTTTGCACCCCTGACAAAGAAATATATTAATTAATCTGGATGTAAATTCTGTGGGAGACCTATAGCAATTTTTGTGTCTGCAATGCATCATCTTTGTACCCCTGACACAGAAATTTAATAAGTAATCTTGCTGTTAATTCTGTGGGTGACCTATAGAGATTTTTTGTTGGTGCAATGCACAATTTTTGTACCCCTGACACAAAAATATAATAGTTCATCCGTCTGTTAATCCGGTGGGTGACATATTCACGTTTTTTCCAAGACATACAGCTGTACTGCATACGTGACAGGGAAATTAGTACAGTTAATCCGTCTGCTAGTCCAGCAGGTGACATAGTCATGTTTTTGCTAAGACATACAGCTGTACTGCATATGTGACAGGGAAATTAATATAGTTAATCCGTCTGCTAGTCCAGCAGGTGACATATTCACGTTTTTGCTAAGACATACAGCTGTACTGCATACGTGACAGGGAAATTAATACAGTTAATCCATCTGCTAGTCCGGCAGGTGACATATTCACGTTTTTGCTAAGAGATTACACCTGTACTGCATATGTAACAGGGTAATTAATATAATTAATACGTCTGCTAGTCCGACAGGTGACATATTCACATTTTTGCTAAATCATACAGCTAGACTGCATACATGACAGGGAAATGAATACAGTTAATCCGTCTGCTAGTCAGGCAGGTGACATATTCATGTTTTTGCTAAGAGATTACACCTGTACTGCATACGTGACAGGAAAATTAATACAGTAAATCCGTCTGCTAGTCCGGCAGGTGACATATTCACACCTGCACTGTATATCCAGGTGAGCCATCCCTGCCCTGCACGAACAAGTGGCGGACAAAATCAGGTGTGCACTGCGCAACGCCATTTGTGGCAAGGTCCACATAACTACTGATACGTGGACCTGTAAACACGGGCAGGGACATTATATCTCCCTGACTGCACACTGGGTAAATAAAGTGGCGGCTGGGCCTGAGGCAGATAGCAGTTTGGCGCATGTTCTACCGCCACCGAGGATTGCAGGACATTTCTCGTTGCCGCCTGTTGCCTCTTCCTTCTACTCCGCTTCCTCCTCTACTGCCTCCTGATCCGGTCAGCGTAACACCTTCATCACCAACTTCAGCACAGCCAGGGGTAAACGACAGCAGGCTGTTTTGAAACTCATCTGTTTGGGGGAAAAACCCCACACCGCCTAGGGGCTGTGGACGGGCATGGAACATCAGACTGATGAGTGGTTGGTGCCACTGAGCCTCAAGCCCGGCCTGGTGGTATGCGATAATGGGCGAAATCTCGTAGCAGCTCTGGGGCTAGCTGGTTTGATGCACATCCCTTGCCTGGCTCATGTGCTGAATTTGGTGGTGCAGAGGTTCCTGAAAAATTACCCTGATATCTTAGAGCTGCTGCAGAAAGTGTGGGCCGTCTGTGCTCACTTTCGGCGGTCTCACCCTGCTGCTGCTCGCCTGTCTGCAGTGTAATTTCGACCTTCCCGCTCACCGCCTCATATGCGGCGTACCCACAAGGTGGAATTCCACCTTGCACATGCTGAAGAGACTGTGCGAACAGCAGCAGGCAATAGTGGAGTTTCAGCTGCAGCATGCACAGGTGAGTCGCTCTGCGAAACAGCACCACTTCACCACCAACGAGTGGGCCTCCATGAGGAACGTGTGTACCGTGTTGCGCTGTTTTGAGTACTCCACCAACATGGCCAGTGCCGATGACGCAGTCCTCAGCATTACTATCCCACTTCTATGTCTCCTTGAAAAAACGCTTCAAGCGATGATGGAATAGGATGTGGCACTGGAGGAAGAGGAGGAGGAAGAGGGATCATTTCCATGGTTTTCAGGCCAGTTTTTCACAAGTGGCTTGGAGGGTGGGTTCCGTCATCAACAGAGGCCAGGTACACAACTGTCTAGCCAGGGCACAGTTCTGCAGGATGAGGAGGATGATGATGAGGAGGAACCGTGTTCACAGCAGGGTAGCACCCAAAGCAGCTCATGGGCATCAATGGAGCGTGGCTGGGGGGATACAGAGGACACAGACGATACACCTCCCACAGAGGACAGCTTGTCCTTGCCTCAGGGCAGCCTGGCACACATGAGCGACTACATGCTGCAATGCCTGCACAACGACCGCCAAGTTGCCCATATTCTAACCAGTGCTGATTACTGGATGGCCACCCTGCTGGATCCCCAATGTGATGTCCATAATTCCGTCACTGGAGTGTGATCAGAAGATGCACGAGTACAAGTGCACGTTGGTAGACTTGCTGCTGAGGGCATTCACACCAGACAGTGGGAGCTCAGTGGAAGCACCAGGCAAAGGCAGAGGAGGAAGAGGGGGAAGTCACCAACGCAGCTGGCGAACACCAAGCGGACCCGAGCGTAGGCATGCTCGGCCGAGCATGCTCACTCAACACTACTTCTGAGCCTAACCCTGGGGATCGGCTGTATCCAGGTAGGAGCACCGTGACACACATAGAGACTATTAAGGCCGAACCACACCACTCAGCATTCCTATAGACTTGGGACACAATCGGGCCCGGGGTTGGCACGTTGCATAAGGCTACTTTCACACTAGCGTTAGCACGGATCCGGCACCTAAAGGGTGCCAACGGATCCGTGCTAACGCTATACATGTGTGGAGCCGGAGCAGCGCACACAGACATACAGACATACATACATACAAACATACAGACATACATACATACATACATACTCACATACTCCAGGGACGCCGGCAGAACGTCTTCACGCGCCTCCTGCGCGCAGTGATGACAATTCCCCACAGCGCCCTCTGCTGGGCGCAGTGGGGAAACGTCATAGCTGCGCGCAGGAGGCGCGTGAAGACATGCTGCCGGCGTCCCTGGAGTATGTGAGTATGTATGTATGTATGTATGTATGTCTGTATGTTTGTATGTTTGTATGTATGTCTGTATGTATGTATCTATGTATGTAAGACGGATCCGGAATGACCCCCCATTGGAAATCAATGGAGGACAGATCCGGATTACTGGTGTGTCCACACCAAACGGATCCGTCCCCATTGACTTGCATTGGGGGTCATTCCGGATCCGTCTTGGTGCGGATGCCTGGACCAGAGAGCAAACCGCAGCATGCTGCGGTTTGTTCTCTGGTCTGAAGACGGAACGGAATGCTTTCAGGAGCATTCCGTTGTCTTCAGTTCAGTTTTGTCCCCATTGACAATGAATGGGGACAAAACTGAAGCGTTTTTTTCCGGTATTGAGCACCTATAACGGAACTCAATACCGGAATTTAAAAACGCTAATGTGAAAGTAGCCTAAGGCTAGGATTACAACACCACATTACAGCTAGTGATAAAGACTGTGATCAGAGTGAGATATGTTAACGAAACTGCAGCTTGATGTTCACCAGAGAACCAAAACTGCAGAATTTTATATTCACAATTTTACATTGCAACTTTGGGACCCTAATGCTGTGTGACCAAAGACACCATTTAACTTTAGCTTAACTCCTTCCTTTTGTAAACAATTTTCATTTTCTGCTTCCTGACATATTTTTTTTTTATTTTTCTATAATGTTACTTTTTATTTTTAAAAAGGGAGACCTGTTTTTTGCAGTACAAGTTGTACTTTCAGCATTTAATATTCTATACAATGTATTGGAAAGCTGTAAAAAATGTATATGTAAAAATGAAATATTATCTATATTTTGAAGGTCATTAAAATTATAGCAATATGAAATTTATATTGTTTTGTTATCATTTCATATACACACATTAATGATGATAATAATAATAATAATAATAATAATAATAATAATAATAATAATAATAATAATAAAATACAAGACAAAACAAATCAGATTGCTGCAAAATTTGCATGTTAGTTATGTTTGTAATCCACCACTAGAGGATGTAAAAGTGCTTCCCTTGCTACCCTATAGAAAGGCTCTCAGAGACTACTTTTGGGTATGCCTGGGACTACCTTTGGTGGGAGGTCATTGACTGCTAGACATCACTCTACAACAACATGGTGGCGTTTTGCTATAATATTGGTTTTCTGATGTATGGTGCTATTATACTCTCTGTTAAATATTGCTACTTATGATGCTGTTTTAATTTTCTTACACAAGATGGTGAGGGCCCCATCTTACTTTACTATGGTACACTATAAATTATAGTTACACCCCTAGGTGGCACCTTCATCTCACACCCCTGTCTTTGCCCAGACTATTTCCAGAGTTTAGCAGAAAGAAATTTGCTGCCATAGCACCAATTTTATGTCCGGCTAATGACAGCCAACCATCTTCACCTTCGTTTGGAGTGGTGTCATGAAAAAGAAACCCAGACTGCTATGGACTGGAACCGTATCGTTTTGGTTCCTTTTGGGATCTTACGCCACTCGGATTCTAATATAGAGGCCTCGTGGTGAGCACATCAATCCTGCCTTTGTTGTGGAGCGACACACTGCCTGAACTGCAGGTGTAATGATATGGGAGACCATCACATACGACAGTCAGTCACCCATAGTAGTGAAATGAGGGACACTAACAGCTCATCGATATGTGCAGGACATGCTGCAGCCACATGATTTCTTCTCAGGCAGGGCTTCCACCTGGGATTTGTCAGAAGGGTTTGTAGGAATGTCTCCACCAGATAGTATGTCCTTGGCTGCTCAGTCCCAAAATGTATTGTCAATGAGCATTTAATGTATGGGATGAGCTGGGACACCAGCTTTGGAAACCTACGAGTGTGCAGGACCTAAAGGCCCAGCTATAACTTCTGTGGGCAAATGTTCTGCAGGATACCATATGGAACGTGTACATACCTCCCAACCATCCCGGATCCAGCGGGACAGTCCAGAATTTCAGCAGCTGTCCCGGGCAGGGGAGGTATGTGCCGCTTTCAGCTGTCTTTGCTGGTTCAGCTCCGGTAGAGGCTAGAGTGTAGTTGCTAGAAGGAGGTCTGTGATGTCACTGGTCACATGCTCCTTCATGGTCACATGTACACAAGGTTCGGGTTATCTAAGCATTGCATTACAACGGACTATAACGTATAGTCCTTGGTAACGGATTCCATAATGAAATTCTTAGATAACCCGAACCTTGTACAGTCATGGCCAAAAGTTTTGAGAATGATACAAATATTAATTTTTACAAAGTCTACTGCTTCAGTTTTTATAATGGCAATTTGCATATACTCCAGAATGCTATAAAGAGTGATCAGCTTAACAGCAATTACTTGCAAAGTCAATATTTGCCTAGAAAATGAACTTTATCCCCCAAAACACATTTCAACATCATTGCAGCCCTGCCTTAAAAGGACCAGCTAACATCGTTTCAGTGATTGCTCCATTAACACAGGTGTGGGTGTTGATGAGGACAGGGCTGGAGATCAATCTGTCATGATTAAGTAAGAATGACACCACTGGACACTTTAAAAGGAGGATGGTGCTTGGCATCATTGTTTCTCTTCTGTTAACCATGGTTATCTCTAAAGAAACACGTGCAGTCATCATTGCACTGCACAAAAATGGCCTAACAGGGAAGAGTATTGCAGCTAGAAAGATTGCACCTCAGTCAACAATCTATCGCATCATCAAGAACTTCAAGGAGAGAGGTTCCATTGTTGCCAAAAAGGCTCCAGGGCGCCCAAGAAAGACCAGCAAGCGCCAGGACCGTCTCTTAAAAGTGTTTCAGCTGCGGGATCGGGCTACCAGCAGTGCAGAGCTTGCTCAGGAATGGCAGCAGGCAGGTGTGAGTGCATCTGCACGCACTGTGAGGCGGAGACTCTTGGAGCAAGGCCTGGTCTCAAGGAGGGCAGCAAAGAAGCCACTTCTCTCCAGAAAAAACATCAGGGACAGACTGATATTCTGCAAAAGGTACAGGGAGTGGACTGCTGAGGACTGGGGTAAGGTCATTTTCTCTGATGAATCCCCTTTTCGATTATTTGGGACATCTGGAAAACAGCTTATTCGGAGAAGACGAGGTGAGTGCTACCACCAGTCTTGTCTCATGCCAACTGTAAAGCATCCTGAAACCATTCATGTGTGGGGTTGCTTCTCAGCCAAGGGAATCGACTCTCTCAGTCTTGCCTAAAAACACAGCCATGAATAAAGAATGGTACCAGAATGTCCTCCGAGAGCAACTTCTCCCAACCGTCCAAGAGCAGTTTGGCGATCAACAATGCCTTTTCCAGCATGATGGAGCACCTTGCCATAAAGCAAATGTGATAACTAAATGGCTCAGGGAACAAAACATAGAGATTTTGGGTCCGGCCTGGAAACTCCCCAGATCTTAATCCCATTGAGAACTTGTGGTCAATCATCAAGAGACGGGTGGACAAACAAAAACCTACAAATTCTGACAAAATGCAAGCATTGATTGTGCAAGAATGGACTGCTATCAGTCAGGATTTGGTCCAGAAGTTGATTGAGAGCATGCCAGGGAGAATTGCAGAGGTCCTGAAGAAGAAGGGTCAACACTGCAAATATTGACTTGCTGCATTAACTCATTCTAACTGTCAATATAAGCTTTTGTTACTCATAATATGATTGCAATTATATTTCTGTATGTGATAAAAACATCTGACAAATACACATAACAACCAGAGGGCAGCAGATCATGTGAAAATATAATATTTGTGTCATTCTCAAAACTTTTGGCCATGACTGTACACCGAACTTGAAAACAGAAGTTTGCTCTTCACTACCTATATTCACATGGACGCGAAAAATGGCAGTGTGAGGGCGGTTTAAGTAACAGTCATCAGATGGCCATTTTTATAACCATTTAAAGTCTATGAAGCTGGTCACATGGCTGTTTCTTTAACGGCCAAAGAATAGCGGCTATCAGAAAGTAGGGCATGTCGTGGGATTAGGTGTTTCATTATTTTTGGGCGCGGTTAGAGGCGTGACCTAGTACAGAAAAATTTGCCGCGGCGCGCCACACATAGTCTTCCTTTTTTCAAAAGTTGGGAGGTATGCGTGTATTCCTCCATGCCCAATTGTATCTCATTTTGTGTCCATTAGTCAGTGTGCCCTCTGGAAAGGGTTAAAACAACATACTAAGGCCTCAACCACACAAACGTATTTTATATCTGTGCCCCATCCACATTTTATGCGGATTGCACACGGACCCATTTATTACTATATTACAGATGAGCGAATCGATTCTAACGAATTGCCTCATCAGCTGGGTTTCTTCAACTGTGGGGTGGGCTGTCCTCACAGGTGAAGAAGGGCCCACCTGACACTAGATTGACAGGGACAGGCATTTAGCCTCTGCTCTGATTAGCAGAGTAAGGACAGAGGCTCTACTTTGGCTTTGGAGCTGTGACTGTGCAGACACTGCTACCAGTGGCGCCTTCATATTTTAACCGGGAATTGTTCTGTGGATTGAACCAAAAAGTGACCCCCAATGGGTATTGTAAGATATTAGGTGGGGGAACAGTTATCCTTAGGATTAGACTTCACAGCAGAAACAAAAGAAGGTCTACTCAGGATTTCAGTAAAACCGACCTGGGCCTAGTTTTATTATCACAGGTTGTGTACAAAAAAATTATGCGAAACCAACCATAACCGAAACCTCTAGCCTTGTCCAGACACTGACAGCAGTAACTTCTCAGTGTCCTAGTACAGGCCTATCGCTTGAGACCACATAGTCTCAATAGACCACATAATGTCTATCTTTAAATGTAAGTTATCTTTTGGAAGAATATACAAAGGCAAAATTCTATCATTTATTATAGGAGCTACAGTATGATGTACTGTACACCTAGAGCTGTGCTCGTCCATCAAGAATGCCACCCATCTGTACTTTATCCATGGTAGAAAAAAAGTGTTATTTTGTAGCATGACTTTCGCTCCAAACTAGTAAGTGGATTTATTGAAGTATGTTATGTCTGAGTGGGTCACAGCAAGGCTTATCTGCTCCCTATAGGCCAGTCTTTCCAACCTAAGTCAGAGAAAATGAGACTGACAGAAGATGAGTGAAAACAGTACATTCTAATCCAGTGTCAGCTAGAAGTCTATGTTCTTCTTCTCTAGTTTTCTGTGTTCTCTCTTTCTATGGATAACAATATGTGCTGTACATTATACAGCTATTAAGGGTGGAAACTATCTCAATCCGAAAGTATTCAACTGATTCCTTTCCCTCAGGTGGATCAACATTTATTTTGTGCAAATGAAGGCTCATACAGTACCTATGAATATGGCTACCATTGACTTCTATTATCAGAAAATGTATTCTTTTAAAGGGGTTTTCCGTGAGTTAACTACTGATGACCTATCTTCAGGATAGGTCATCAGTATCTGATTGTCAGGGGTCCGACACCCGGCCGATCAGCTGTTTGAGAAGGCACCGGCGCTTCCATGAGCGCCAAGGCCTTCTCACGGCTTTTTCTAGGCCAGTGACATCACGTTCATCGGTCACGTGGCCTAGGAGCGGCTCAGCCCCATTCAAGTGAATGGGGTTGAGCACGATACCAAGCACAGCCACTGTACAATGTACGGCGCTGTGCTTGGTGAGCTGAGAGAAGGCCTCGGCGCTCACGAGAGCGCCGGTACCCTCTCAAACAGCTGATCGGCTGGGGTCTTTAAACCCCTTTAAAGAGTATATGTCATCATGTTACCAACTGGTAGCTTCATCACATTCTCCTAATTCATATGATGTTGTCTCTCTGCAGATCAGTGCCTCCGTTGCCAAGAAATTAAGCCTTTTTATGAGGTGAATGACAAGGCCGTCACCATTGCACCTCGTTGGACCAAGAGCTTCCTTCCTTATTGATCTCAGCTCCGTCCCCAGCTTTGAGTGACTGAGCCAAGCAGTGGCGATATAATGTCGCCTAGACCTGCTTTTTTGCCCGTGCGCTAGCACTTGAGGAATCAGGGCACATGCAGAACAGTTTTGATGCTTGCCAGGGCTGATGCCAATGCTATGCAACGCTGAGAAGCATCAGGGCTGTACATGCGACTTACTCTTTTATATGCCTCGGTTTTATACTTTTGTTTTTCACAGTTTTAACTTTTTTGGTCATTAAAAGTTTAACAATGTTTAATCAACTGTATTTTGGCCAAATAATTTGGAAATGAGCAATATGATTTTGATCAATATTAATGTCTTTCAATGTTCTGTTTTGTCATCATGTTTCTAGGTGGAGTTCAACATGGCAAAATTGTGGTTGGCTGTAAATGATGAACATGCGTCATTGTCTTAGTAAGAATCATCAGCAGGCAGAGTACCTAGCTATAGCACCATAGTAGTCACATTACTTCAGGCTTGAAGGGTATAGGGACTTCGACATGAAGAAGTCGCCAAGGAGGCATGGTTACTCCGGGCTGAGATTCTAAGGACAATCAACTAAGGACCTGTTCACATTTTTTCAGTTTTTTTTTACTGTATATGCAAGGAAAAAGCTCCTGGCATAAATGTTAAAGAAGTCTGAAGTGGATGCTTAACAGTGGTCATAATAACGGGGAGGATGGACGGAAATTAATAGAACTCACTAAGTTCCAGCACTTATGTCTTTCGATGCGATAGCATCTTGTTTATTGAAATCATCTAACATACATAGCATTTTCTTGCTGGACGCGTATCGACCCACCTACAGCCTTTTTCAATCTCCTGCAAGAAAATGTTATGCATGCTTTAAATACATAAAAAGCTATTGCATCGAAAGTCGTGAATGCCGGAACATTGTGAGTTATATTAATAGTGGCATTTGTCACTAGTAGGCTATAATGGTGTTCCTTTAATAGACACATTGTGTGCTTTTCAATAGCTTTTCATAATGTATCCATTAAAAGGAAGCCTGCCTATGGGAGACAGTCAGTGACCACTGTTAGACAGTTGTTACTATAGGCATAAAAGATATTGAAAGCATTTACTAGACTCTTGCGATGGATGCCATACAGAGACATTTGACATCTATGGGCTACCAGGTTAAAAAAAGGTATCTATAGATAATATATATGGTATGTCTTTTTACTAGACTCCGCAGGATTAAATAGCATCATCTGCCATCTATTTTATACCTTTCTTTAGTCATATTTGACATATACATTACCGACTGTCTCGGTCTGGTAATGGAAGGTTATGGACATGATTAGCATGTATGTCTGAGCTTTACCAACATACACACTAAAAATAAATTAAAATGTGATGTCAGCAAGCTCTAAAATGTATCTCAATCAAAAATGGAGGGAAATATGGTTGACAAATAGAGATGAGCGAATTTTTAGAAAGTTCGATTTGGCTGGTTTGCCAAATTTTACAAAAAATAATTTGCTTTGTGACGAGTTACTAATTAACTTTTTTTGTAAGTAACAGGTGCAATAATAGGGAGCTGCGATAGCACCGCCCCCATCATTGTACCCCTCAGATGCCGCGTTCATACATGCTCGCGGCACCTGAGTGTAAAAACAGTGTAAAATTAACATAAAAAAATTAAATCAAACTTACCGCTTTCATTTGCTCGCCACGGGCTGGCTGCCACCATCTTGCTTGAAGATCTGGCGCAACGTCATATGTCACTCGGGATTTTAGCCGAGATCTTCAATCAAGATTGCAGCTGGCGGCCCGTCGCAAGCGAATGGAGGAGGTAATTAAAGGGGTTTTCCGAGTTATACATATTGATGACCTATCAGATCGGGGTTCGACACGCGGCACCCCCGCCGATCAGCTGTTTGAAGAGGAGGCGCGCGCCGTATCAGCGCTGCCTCCTCTTCACTGTTTTCATGCTGGCCGTAACGGGGGTAGTGGTGAGTAGGTGTAATTACACCTAACCACCCCATTCATTTCTATGGGAAGAATCGCTTCCATACAAGTCTATGGAAGTGCGAGGAAATTGTGTTTCGAGGTGAATCGAATTTATCCTGAAATTCAGATCGAATTCCACTTTGTGGGATTTAATTCACTCATTTCTATTGACAAACTCAAGGTACAATCTGTGACTGTTTAGTGGTATAGATCACATTGGGTTGTGGATGATCTGTGTGAAGGATTTGGTAGAAAGAAATTGAAACAGTGGAAACCAACAATAGGCAGTAGGACTTTTTAAGGAATCCCTAAACATCAGGAATGGTACAGTATGACACGACAAAACTCTGGAGATGTGTATACATGATAATACAGTAAGTCAGAATAACTGGACTTGTTTTTTTTCTTGAAGATGTTTTGCTAGTCATCCAACTGGCTTTCTCAATTAGAAAAGCCAGTTGGATGACTAGAGAAAAACATCTTCAAGAGAAAAAACAAGTCCAGTTATTCTGAATTATTACTAATGAGAAACTCCATAGACGCTCTGTAGATGTGGTTATGAAGAGACTAGGCTTAAATTTTAAGATTCTCCTTATACTAACACTTTATTGAGAACTTACAGTTCAGTAAAGGAGCTTTTTGGAAAAATGACTGCACCCAAACACAGCATTTAAAAATTATTTTGAAGCCCAACTTATTGTGAAGCAAGTTAGCTTTTTCATCGACAGTGTGTAATTATTACCTGACCAACAGTCGTTGTATTATTTGATCAAATGTAATTTTAGATTGTCATTATTACAACTTGATCTATGAATTTACTTAGAGGGGTTGTCCAAGTTAAGCACTGAACCCGGACATATCCCCTTCTTCCCCTACTCAGCCCCTTTGACATGAGCATTTCATGCTCCAAAGCTCTCCCTTGCCCTGCTCTGAATCGTGCAAGGGCTTTTTCTGGAGTTTCAGTGATGTACCGGGCTATCTATGGGTAAGCTAGGCGGGTAAGCTGGGTAAGTGCCGGTGAAATCACAGGCACTAATGGACAGGCTTAAGCGCTACCCTAGCCTGTAAAATGGCTAGAGCCGTGCTATACAGCGCAAGGCAAGGGAGAGCATCAGAGCATGAAATGAGGATAGGAGTTGGGAGGGATTTTTCCACCCTAAAATTAGGAAAATTGGCTTTGACTAAAATTTGACTAGGTTTTTTTCCTTCCTCTGGATCAAATTGCAGGATAACAGGCTGAACTGGATAGATGGATGTCTTTTTTCAGCCTTACAAACTGTTACTATGCAACATCAGATTGGCAGCCCTACCGATCAACTGTTTGAAGAGACTTTGGTGCTTGTGCAAGCGCTCATTTCTCTTCCGTGTTTACCTGCTTGCTGTTGACATTGCAGTGGTGGTGCTGTGTAATTATAGCTGTTCTTTCCGATTCAAGTGAATGGGATGGAGTGCACCATTGGTAATTACACTGCACCACCACCACAATGTCGACACAGAGCTCACATGAGCACAGAGGTCTCCTTACACAGCTGATTGGCGGGGGTGCCGGGAGACACCTACCTATCTATTCTGGGGATAGGTCATCAATATGGGAGAACTGGACAACCCATTTAATTAGACATTTTATTTAATCTTTATTTATAAGGAACATAAATTGCTCAATGGACATTATATAGATAAATCACAGAATAATTAGGTAATGTAATACAAAATACATTTATAAAATATGTTGCAAAAACACGTAATCTTAAGTTGCTTATTTAGTCGTAAAAGCAATGTAGAAGTTAAAAGCCCATCCAAGAGTATGAGTCTATATTTTACTATTTGTAAGTGGGATTTGCCATCTACTTTGAAAGAGAACGTGGGGATCAAAGTACATTCAGAAGATCTATTGTTACTCTGTGTCATAACAAAAGCTCTGTCCCTGAGAGCTGGAGGTAAGCGACAGTCACGGAGACAAAGACGTCTTATCGTTCAAACATGGATCAAAAGGAAAGTGCCAGTGACCCCTAAAAGATGCTATGAGCACTCAGAATAATCGAGGACTAAAATGATATTCTAAAGATACTATTGCTATCTGAAAGAATAGAACAAAAACCCTGTGACCACTATTAGGTTCTGAAATCCTACTTTTCATACTTTGAAAGTTTCATTTTTATTTGAAAATAATACCCAGAAAATATGAATCTAAAAACTTTAGAAGAATTTAAAGATTTATTAATGTGAGCTCTGTGGTGAGCAGAAACAGAGATCAGATTAGTCTCGGCAGTGTTGGACTGATAAATAACGAGGCTGATGTATCCATGTAGCAACACGTTTATGTGATTAAATAGACTTTTTTTAATTAAATGGAGTCAAGAGATGCACAGAGATTCAGAAAAGAAGCAGTTCCTCTGTTCCATCATAAAATATGATCAAACTCGCCAGTCTTTATTACTTGTGCAATCAAGAGACAAATACTATTTGTTAAATTCTGTAAACCTCTGCAGCAGAAGGTTCACTTTCGTAAGTATTATGAACCTGGTGCTGACAAATATTCTTTTATCCATTTTTAATTTTTGATTGTAGATTTTTTAAATTCTATTTTCTGTACATGATTATGCGGTGCAGCTAACGGCATTCAAAGATATGGTTCAAAACAGTCAAATGGAGCTAAGGAAACTATAGCCTGGAGATAACTCATTGACTTCTATGGGAGAGTGCTGTGGTCATGCTCTGTGACCAAAAATGGGCCCTGTAATCAGGGGTACACCTAGCCTTTCTGCTTCCTGAGGCGAAAATTAAAACGGCGCCCCCCCCCATGCCATTTTCTTAACCTAACCCCTTTGCCCTAATGAAAGCGCATATTGCCCATAGCCCTTCTGCTGCCCCCCTCTTGCCCATACCTGGTGCTGCCTGGCTTCATTGGTGGTGCACCCCCGTCTGTACTATATACTCTGAAAACAATACAAACAATGAAGAACTTTCAAAATGGACTGAGAATAAATATAAAAATGGTAAATGGCTCTGTTCTGTCAAATGGAAAACTACTGAAAGAACAGAAATGATTTTTTAACACTGTAGACATGAATTCTATTCCATATGTAAAACTGAAAAATGTACAAAAAATACACTATGAACTGGATGGTATTTCATTTTAAATTTGTTGTAGGTTAAAATTAGGGTTAAACTCACGTGGACCGAATGTGGTGGATAGATCAAACAAGGCTGGTGGAGTATTGCCATAAGGGACAGGAGCCTGAAAACTAGTAGCTGCCATATAATATGTTGACCAAACAGGGGGTTTGGCTGGTTAGGTGCGTGACACAATATGCAAATTAATGCTGTTGTGGCCTGAAATCTCCTGAACATGCCCCTTTTGTATAAGCATTACATAAAGAGACCACATGAGGCCAATGTTTGACCACTATATACATTTTATCTTATAATTAAAGTCAGCGTTGGACTGGGCTGTCTAGAGCCAACCAATTCTATTTATTTTGGGGGCCCAGCGTACTGATGCATCCAAGACACAGCAGCAAGACACTACAAGATGATTGATTATGTGGGTCCCTGCAGCAACTTTGAGAAGGCAGGTCCCTGGGAAAGGATGTGTCTATAATAATAATAAACTGGTTTGTTAAGGTGCTGTACACTGCCAATACTCAATCAATCAATCAATCAATCAATCAATACTGTATGTAGTGCAGTAAGTCTAGTGTGTTATGTGCCACTTGTGCAGGGGGTGGATGACAGAAACTTCCAGCTCCGCCTCTCTCTGCATCTTGCTGACTTTTCTCCGACATGGAGATGGCAAAGGATGATCTGAAAGAAGTGAAGCCAGCAAAAGATGAGGATAGTCATTATTAAGGGGGGGGGGGGATTAAAAATTAATGATTTCCATATTTTACTACATACTACTTTCATAGTCAACATGGAAAGGGAGGGAATGTAGTACCAGCAACTTGGCCAGTTGCACGTTCAGCTTCTGCGCTATTGGATGAGTGCACGCATACAGTTGTCTTTTTGCAATCGCCTCAGTGTTCAATTGCTCTCTGAACAAGTGACGAGGAGAATGAGAAGGAGGATCATCAGGAGCAATAGACGACATTGAAATCAATAGGATGGAACGACAGCTTTCTTCTGCTGATGTTGACGAGCCCTGACTGCAGGACAGGGGGAGCGGGACAGTGGTCTCTGCATCAGGCTATAACATTAAATGAGTGGCACGGTTTTCCCACACCACGCTCCATGTGTAGATGCAGGGTCTTCATGCCAACATTAGCACCCTGGCCGCATCTCACCTTCTGCCCACACATCTTGCATACCGCCATGCTATCATCTCCCAGTGACTGTGTGAAATATTCCCACACTGGCGATCGTCATGATACATTTTGCTTTACTGCTCACATGTACAGGGCGAAATATTTAACCGTGGCATCATACTTACGTTATGTAATGCAACAGTCAAATAGAATGCATTCACTATGATTAGTTTTGCTCCACTGCACACATGTACAGGGCAAAATATGTTACTGTAGCGTCATACTGGCACTATGTAACACAAAATCTAACAGAAGGCATTCACTATGATAAATTTCACTACATTGCACTCATGTACAGGGCAAAGTATTTAACCGTGGCCTAATACTGATGCTATGTAATGCAACAGCTAACAGAATGCATTCGCTATGATAAATGTCGCTCCACTGCACACATGTACAGGGCAAAATAATTAACCATGGCATCATACTGACACTATGTAAAGCAACAACTAACAGAAGGGATTCACTATAATCAATTTTGCTTCACTGCATACATGTATAGGGTAAAAGAAATAACACTGTCTTGGAATACGGATGCAATGCAATTGTATCACTAAAATAAGGGATTAACTTGAATGTCTATGCTCTAGAACATGATGTACTCAGAGATTCCACTCAACCTGCAGTCTCTCAGCTGTCTCTCTACAGCAGGGATCAGCAACCTCCAGCTGCTGTGAAACTACAACTCCCAGCAAGCAAACATGTTTTGTTCTTCTAACTCCCATAGAAGTGAATGAAGTATTCTGGGAGTTGCAATTTCTGAACAGCTGAAGTGCCGGAGGTTGCTGATCGCTGTCCTACATTCTAAAAAACTCTCCCTACGAGCTATTCGATCTCATCGTCTCTCCATGGAATTTCTGCTCCGAAACCTATGTATCCCATAGATCGGTTTCACGCTCTCTATTTTATCCTACTCTCAAACAGAACAGCATAAATCACCTGACAGGTTTTCTTTAAAGGGTGTTACTTTAATTTAAGTGAGCATGAAAATTAATTTACTTTCTGTTACAAAAGTGCTCCAATTGTAACATTTTCCCTTTACTTCAATATAATGGCGCCCCCTTGTGTTTAATCTGTATAGTAATGTGCATGTCCACTTAGTAAGGGGGTCACACATGCGCAGTTCCATCCTTTAACTTTCACTAACCCTATCCACTGTTAGAAGCTATGGCAGTTACATGGAAAGGGCTGCAGTAGAAAGGACATGTCCCCTGAGCTATGATAGGGAGAGAGCTGCAGCAGAAAAGACACTCCCCCCTGAGCTGCCAAACTTCAGAAAATCTAGCAGACCAATTGAAGCAATGAATGGGGAGATTTCTGGATCTACGTGAGGTAGACATCATGTACTATATGATGTCGGATTTTTTATTTTTAAAAATTAATCATGCCTCACTATATACATAAATATTTTATTACAATTATTACAGATGCCATACAATTATGTTATTGGTAACCCTGCATGACAGATTGGGTCACCCAGGTATATGTCTTGTGGCAGGACTAAGAAGTTTGTACTCTTCTCATCAGTAGATACAAAATGTTATCACATTTCAAATTTTTTAAAATGTGTGGTTACACATCAGATTAATTTCCACACCCAGGCCATCATTCCTTCCATCCATAATGACTGCTCACTCATGGGAGTAGGCAGTTGCTTTAAAGGGGTTGTCCAGAATTTTAATATTTATGGTTTATCCTTAAAGGGGTATTCTCATCTTAGACAATGGGGGCATATCGGTAGGATATGCCCCCATTGTCTTATAGGTGCGGGTCCCACCGCTGGGACCCGCACCTATAGCCAGAACGGAGCGGGGAGCGCTGCGCCTGGAGGACCCCAGGTTTCCGGGGGTCCAGCCACCACCAGGCGCAGCTCCCCGCGCCGCTCCTAGAAATGAATGGGAGCCGGGCCGTGCATGCGCGGTGCGCTCCCATTCATTTCTATGGAGCCGACGGAAGTAGCCGAGCCAGCGCTCGGCTATTTTCGGCGGCCCCATAGAAATGAATGGAGGGCGGCTGCGCATGCGCAGTGCGCCCTCATTCACTTCGGGGGCTCCGTTCTCGATATAGGTGCGGGTCCCAGCGGTGGGACCCGCACCTATAAGACAATGGGGGCATATCCTAGCGATATGCCCCCATTGTCTAAAATGAGAATAACCCTTTAAACAGTGGTGTACATAGAGAAGTAAGGGCCCCATAGCAAGGATCAAACCAGGCCCACCACACAGGATAGAAGGGTTTCTGCCTAAACCCTTTTCAATGACCCTTGGGCCACTTGCTAAAAGTTGTTCCTTTAGAGCAGGGGTGGGCAATTAATTTTCCCATGGGGCTGCATGAGAAATTGGGATGGTTTTAGAGGGCTGGACTGATATAATTAACTCAGTTCTACCCAATACTGTATATAGTATATATATATATATATATATATATATATATATATATTGTCACCAGGTGTATTTGCAGGTGCTGCACTGCCTGTCACAAGCACAGAGCGCTAAATATTCCCTGGTTTCGGGCAATAGACGGAAGCAGGACAAGGTAGAAAAATGCACACTACTGGACACTAGCACTGAATGTTTCTTCTGCAGAGGCAGATTTAACTACATAGCAGGCAGGAAGGACTGAGTACTGCAGCTCTCAGTCTCTGAGGTCACGGATCCCGGTAGATACTGCTACACGGCACCAGGCGCGCGATCAGGCCCTGTAATGGCGGCGCGCCGCTGCGGGGGGGGGGGTATTGGAGAGGGAGCGTGTGGTACCCGATGTAACTCCGGTACCACTCGCAGCTACGGGCTTTTCTCTGCGCAGTAGCTCTGGTCCCTGTGGTCTTTCTAGGTACCAGAGCCGCTTTAGTGATATTTGTTTGCAGTGGCGTGCCTAGGGTGTTTCGCACGCCACTGCACCCTCCCCCCCAATACATTTATTAAAAAAAACCCTCACAGTACACTGTGTACAGAATTATTAGGCAAATGAGTTTTTTGATCACATCATCCTTTTTATACATGTTGTCCTACTCCATGCTGTATAGGCTTGAAAGCCAACTACCAATTAAGTAAATCAGGTGATGTACATCTCTGTAATGAGGAGGGGTGTGGTCTAATGACATCAACACCCTATATAAGGTGTGCTTAATTATTAGGCAACTTCCTTTCCTTTGGCAAAATGGGTCAGAAGAGAGATTTTTTGAAAAGTCAAAAATTGTGAGATGTCTTGCAGAGGGATGCAGCAGTCTTGAAATTGCCAAACTTTTGAAGCGTGATCACCGAACAATCAAGCGTTTCATGGCAAATAGCCAACAGGGTCGCAAGAAGCGTATTGAAAAAAAAGGCGCAAAATAACTGCCCATGAATTGAGGAAAATCAAGCGTGAAGCTGCCAAGATGCCATTTGCCACCAGTTTTGCCATATTTCAGAGCTGCAACGTTACTGGAGTATCAAAAAGCACAAGGTGTGCGAAAACAGTACACCTCTCGAAAAAGTGTCTGGGAGGCTGTGGTGGCTGCTGCACGCAATGTTGATCGTAAACAGATCAAGCAACTGACAGAATCTATGGATGGAAGGCTTTTGAGTGTCATTGTAAAGAAAGGTGGCTATACTGGTCATTAATTTTTTTTTGTTTTTGTTTTTGAATGTCAGAAATGTTTATTTCTAAATTTTGTGTTGTTATATTGGTTTACCTGGTGAAAATAAACAAGTGAGATGGGTATATATTTGGTTTTTATTAAGATGCCTAATAATTTTGCACAGTAATAGTTACCTGCACAAACAGATATCCTCCTAAGATAGCCAAATCTTAAAAAAAACCCACTCCAACTTCCAAAAATATTAAGCTTTGATATTTATGAGTCTTTTGGGTTGATTGAGAACATATTTGTTGTTCAATAATAAAAAAATCCTCTCAAATACAACTTGCCTAATAATTCTGCACACAGTGTAGTATTGACCTCATTTTACAACCTTCACAGTAATTTTGTACAGATGTGTGCCCCCCTCACAATTGTAATGCCCTCTTTGTGCCCCCTTCACAATAATAATCCCCATTGTGCCCCTTTTATAGTAATAATGCCCACTGTGCCCCTTCACAGTAATAATGCCCACTGTGCCCCTTCACAGTAATAATGCCCACTGTGCCTCCTTCACAGTATTAATGCCCACTGTGCCTCCTTCACAGTATTAATGCCCACTGTGCCCCCTTTATTGTAGTAATTCCCTCTGGCTCTGTGTCCCCTCCATAGTACAAAATGCCCACTGTGCCTCCTTATTTGTAGTAATGCCCTCTGTGCCCCCTTCATTGTAGTAATACCCTCTGTGCACCCTTCATTGTAGTAATGCCCTCTGGCTCTGTGCACCCTCCATACTTCAAAATGCCCACTGTGCCCCCTTCTTTGTAGTAATGCTGTCTGTGCCCCCTTCATTGTAGTAATACCCTCTGTGCACCCTTCATTGTAGTAATGCCCTCTGGCTCTGTGCCCCCTCCATACTAAAAAATGCCCACTGTGCCCCCTTCATTGTAGTAATGCCCTCTTTGCCCCCTCTGTATTTTAAAAAAAAACAAAAACACAGCACCTACTCACCTTGTCCCATTCCTGAAGTCCTCTCTTCTCTGCAAACACAGATCGCTCTGCAGCAATGTGTGGGTGGAGCTTATGCAGATTTCCGGGCTGCAGGCTCCGCCCACACATTCCGGCAGTACAATCTCTGCTTGCAAGCTGAATGATGGAGCAGGGAGAAGTCTATCTGCTTCACCATTCAGAACACCGGCCTGAGGGAGAGGAGGAGCGCAGGGAGGTGAGTGACAGAACCCAGCTCCCTGCGCTCCAGCAATGAGCGTTTCTATCTGTATTGATGGAAGCACTCATTGTTTCTGGCACCCCCCTGAGGTCTGACTCAGATGGAGCGGGCTTATCAGAGACAGTAGGAGGGCTGAAAGCGACCCGCGGGCCGCCCCTTGCCCAGGTCTGCTTTAGAGGGTAGAGTTCTGACCAAGTTATCACCTCCAGTAAAAGAGGAGATAATCCCAACTAAGACTGGGCCCCCTCTTGCCCTGGGCCCCATGGTCTGCCGATATGGTAGTTACGCCCCTGTCCTGAAGATAGGCCATCAATATCTGATTGGTGGGGGTGTGAAATCCCACGCACCCATGATCTGCTGTTTCAGAGTAACTCCTTGAGTAACCAGCCCCATCTACCTGAGATACTTTAAAACAGCTGATCACCTAAGACCTCCGTCCATTAGGCACCAATGACCTGTCTTGAGAATAAGCCATCCATTTCAAAATCCTGAAAAACCCCTTTACGATTGAACACTACATGACACTCTCCTTTAGTTGCCCTTTTTTTATTATCCAAAACATATTCATGTTAAAAGTGCTTCTCTCAGCATAATATTGTAGAGGTCATAAAGCTTTAAACAATGGGGGTCCAACTGCTGGGATCCCCCACTCCTCACGAGGGCTGATGTAAGTCTGCTGCTGAAGAGTATAGCGAAGCTGCACGGTCTCACATTATTGAAATGAATAGTAGTTATGGAGACCACTAATTGAAAGAACTGCGGTGCCTAAACCATTCTACACATAATCAAATAATCCCTGTGTTTCCAATAAGCAATTTACTCTATAGAAACAACATTTATTATATTATGAGCTGTTTTCATTATTCTGTGCCCTTATGAGGTTGTGTAAAATGTAAATTATTATCATAATTAAATATTTCAGTGAGGCTGCTCTTGGCTGTGAGGTTTACACCAGTAATATCCCACACCGTGTGACCTCTCGTCCTCTTTTCCTGTAATCTTCTCTACATGTATTACAGACCTGTCATTCATAGCCCGGTCTTCACATACTTAATAAAGAAAGTCTATATTTTAAAGGTAAAAACATGCCGATTAATATTTTACCATGCTTATTTCTTTGTGCATGGGGAGCTGACTCAATTGGGAAATGTTCTGACTCTCTTCCACCTTTAGATTTCTCTGCTTGTCCTTCTGCTGCATGCTGACATTGATTAATGGGACTATCCACAGCTAATCACAATTTCTGCCCAGGTAAGCAAAATTTGTGGATCGGCTCAGAACAAGGCAAAACATTCACATTAGCAGAAATTAAACAGAATCGTTCTGCCTCTATTGGTCAATAAAGACGAGTATTTAGAAAGACCTTAAACAGAGAAGATACTTTCTTGCAATTTCACCTAATACTTTAGAGTTAAAGGGTTTGTCCCATCATAGACAATGGGGGCATATTGCTAGGATATGCCCCCATTGTCTGATAGGTGCGGGTCCTATATTGAGAACGGAGCAGGTAAAGTTGAGGAGGGCGCAATGCGCATGTGCAGCCGCCCTCCATTCCTTTCTATGGGGCTGACGAAAATAGCTGAGTACTGGCTCGGCTATTTCCGTCGGTTCCGTAGAAATGAATGGGAGCGGTGGTCGCGCATGCGCAGTGCGCTCCCATTCATTTCTATGGGAGCAGCAGGGAGATTCACCTGGTGGTGGCCGGACCCCGGTAAACCTGGGATCCTCCAAGCACAGCTCTCCACACCCCGTTCTTGATATAGGTGCGGGTCCCTATCAAATAAAGTTTGAAATCTCAGTGAAAACATAAAATACAGTATTTTTCTGCCCTTAAGACACACCTCTGTTTACTAAAATTAGAGGAAAACGTTACTTTGTAACAATTACATCAATTAACCTATTAATCACTGTTCACCCTTCCTGTTATACCATTGGTTATGCTATATTAAACAAATTATCCATCCTTATCTGCTTAAAATACACCCCCTTTAACTCCCTTCAACATTAACCTATTATTTATCATAGTATCGGCTATTTTCGGCGGCCCCATAGAAATGAATGGGAGCGGTGGCCGCGCATGCCCGGTGCACTTTCATTCATTTCTATGGGAGCAGCGGGGGATCCTCCAAGCACAGCGCTTCCCACTCCATTCTCGTTAGAGGTGCGGGTCCCAGCGGTGGGCATACATTGTCTATCATGGGAATGCCCCTTTAAAGTGTATCATCCTACTGATAGGGGTAAGTATCATGTATTAAAAAATTGCTATTTTATGGTATTGTAAAATATCAATATCCACTAAATATGACAAGATAAACCCATTAGTGAATTCATTGAGTGCAGGTGCTGAAGAATTTTAATTAAAATTAATAACCCAACCCCAGGGCAAAGAGTTGATTAGGCTACGTGTAAACTGCTATTGCTTTTCTGTATACCTGTACATTGCTTGACATTTTCTACTGGAAACAAATATTTCTTGACTTCATATGCACATGGCTGTGTCTGAATTTTCATCGACCAAATATTGGATCTGCAAAATAGAGATACCTACCGACCTACCGTGTATGTTTCATCAACAGAATTAGAACATGATGTATCTGTATGTATAGTTCAAAACTGTACAACAACACTTGTTTTACCATACAAAGGAGAGATAATGTTTGAAATATCAGTGAAAACATAAAATACCATATTTTTCTGCCTTTAAGACTCATCTTTGTTTACTAAAATTACAGGAAAAAATTACTTTGTAACAATTACATCAATTAACCTATTAATCACTGCTCATTTTTCCAGTAATACCATTGGTTATGTTATATTTAGAGATGAGCGAATCTATTCACTGATTCGTTGATTCGTATCGAATCTTGGAAATTTGTAGCTGTGAAGCCAATCCGAATATTAGGTGATTTGATTCGGCTTTGTACGCATTTGTCCTATAAATTATACGCTATTGCTACATATAAGTTACTGTTGCGTATGAATTCAATTCATTAGTGAAATTTTACTGTTAGTTTGTTTATCGTGTGCAAAAGCCCGGGAAGAAAGCGGTCACCTGACCTACTGGGCAGTGCTTGCTCTGATTGGCTCAGGCTCGGTAAGCCACTTCTGCTGCGACTGCTGAGATGAGCAGAAGCACTGTGTGTGAAGTTCTGAGACTCTGAGACCTGTTTTGTGAAAATTGGGTGTAATTGCTCTGGGAATCCATATTACACATATCAGGGATACTGCAGGGCAAGTGCAGGGCCTGTTCAGGGCTAGTAATTAATCAGGCAGGGAGAGAGAGATAGGGAGAGATAGGGAGAGACAGGGAGATACAGGGACAAAGACCAGCTGCAGGGCCACAGAGTGAATTGAAAAAATGTCTGGAATGGATAAGCAAAAGGGGTCTAGTTCCAGCCAGACTTCGATCTCTAAAAAAAGGAGAAGGTGGCACAGGGCAGAAGTGCCAAAGGACCTGTAGGCGGAGCATTTACTAGTAGTATTCGCAATACTTGGCCATTGTTCCACCAGGCTAACCCACCAAGGCGCAAAATTGTAGTGGAGGAGAAAGTGGATGAGGTAGTGGAATGGATGGCACGCTCATCTCAGTCTCAGCCGGATGATCTGCTGTCAGAGCAGACTCAGAGCGTTCCTCCTACTCCACCATTCCTCTCCAGCAAAGCCCGTCATTTTTGTACGCACTTTGTACGCTTATGCGTACGTGTTGAAAGAGGTTGCGTACCTTTTTACATTTGTCGAATATACGAATCTTAGGAAAAGTTCGGTGAATAAAATTTTGCATGATTCGCTCATCTCTAGTTATAATAAACCAATTATCTGCTTAAAACACACTCTTTTTTTACCCACTTCAACATTAGCCTACCTATTATTTATCATAGTATAATCTTATTAACCATTTCTATGCAAAGCCTATTCAATTTTAGCTATACACTAGAATCTTTTTCATCTTTCTAACTTCCCTATTACCAAATGCTTATTCTCCCTCTAATCTTACCAATAACCAAAACAGGCAATACACAATACACAAGGAACCAACTTGCTATCCATAAGACAGGTACAGTCAGCATGCCTTACAATGGCAAAGGGAATGATCTCATAGCATGTTGACAAGTTGTGTTTTACACTTGAGAAATCTTTTTTTCTGAATTTGTAAATTTGAATGCACAGAAGACATTAGACTCAACTCGGTTAGTGCGCCAATATTGCATTATTTCCAAAGTCAATTGTTAGTAGCAGTGTCTTCAGAGTGTTTGTGGAAAAGGAAGGACATTTTATTGCACTGTCTTTAAGTTCCAGAAAACAGACTTGCAAACCTTTATCATACTTTGACTGTGTACATTAGGCCCATAAATGTCAGGAATATGGAAGGGTTTCAAACAAAAAGCCTAGCGTCTGGCCTTGTCCTCCCAGAGCCAGAAAGTGGGTAATAGCAGCACCAGCAATCCAGGCTGATGTAGGCCGCAGTTCTCTCTGGCTTTGGAAAGGTGTAACATTATCATTGAGGAGAAAAGGGATGACATTGTTGATTGGATGACACAGTCCTCCTCTAAGTCACAGCAGAAAGCAGGATGATGTGGAGGTGACTCCTGGGTCTGGCAACATGCATTGGAGCCAGGGATCTCAGGATTCCACCTGATCCTCTTCCTTGCAGCCCCAGAAAAGGCTTTCAGTGAAGTCCTCTCTGTCTTCACTACCCCTTCCTCTCTTAACTATCTACAGCAGATAGTTAAGAGAGTCTCCCTGTTGAAGACTTCAGAGTTTGGACTGCCCTGAACAGGAGGTTCAGGAGACTGGGGACCCCATGCATAGCTGTGTTGGTGATGGTAATAGTGACACCCGTAGCCACAATATTTGCAGTAGGGGTATTGACAGTGGAAGTTGGGGCAAATGCAGAGCAGGGGAGGGGGGCAAGGAGGCAATCATGATTTCTCACAGTCTGATGAAAGTGGCAGGGTGGGTGAGAACTCCAATGATGATTGTTTGTTGGACAGGACCTGGATCGGGGTGCTGAGGTGGAGGCAACATGAGAGGAGAAAAGTGGTGGCAGTAGCAGCAATAACCATGTCTGCTTTTGTATCTGGTGATGCCGCTTACACTGTGGGTGGGTTAGGCCCAAAATGTGCCAGAGCTAAGCCAAGCTTGGCTCACTCTAGCTCTCCACAATTATCTCCTGTCTGGTAGTTTTTCCCACGCTGCTGAAAGACAGAAGCATTGTCCTGCGCAAGTTGTGCAAGAGTAACATAAGCCGTGAACAGGCAAACATTAACAAAGGTACCATAGCTTTATTGAACCACATCCCATGGGCAAACAAAGATGGCCAACAGCTACTGCAAGACGAGTTTCCTCTGTCTCTGTGTGTCCCTTGTGGCAGGCCGCATCCAGGGGCAGTATGGTGTCTTTCACATCGTCATCATCACTTTCTGCTTCTCCTGCTCAGACTCCTCCTTCTTTACTCTGTCATCAGTTATCAAAAATGCCCAGTAATCCAATGGTGCGCAAGCTTGATTCCCTCCTGACCAAGTTGGTAGTTCTGCAGCTGCTGCTGTACAATTTAGCAGAGTTTACTGCTTTTATGCAGCTGAGAGTGTGTGCTTAGCCTTGCTAGGAGATACCTAGCCAGCATTATTTCTCCCTAAAAGCCATCCTTGCCTTGTACTATCACATGACAGACAACTTGGGATGCTCCCTGCAATTTTTGCTGATCGGTAAAGTTCACGCCATGGTGGACACCTGGAGCAGCTCTTATGGACAGGGACAGTACATTTCTTTCACAGCCCACTGGGTCAATTTTTTTCTAGGCAGCACACCAGCAATGAGACTAAGTCTTTATCCACCTCCTCCATTGCCTCAAGAATTGCCCTGCTGTTTTGGAGCTGATTGACTTGGGGGAGATTAGTTACACAGGTGAGCAGTTGCTAAAGTAACAAACATCCTGCTGGCTGTTACCCTGCTGACTCCAATTTGGGCAAGGTGGTCTGCGTCAATGGTTGCAACTTTGTGGCCGCCTTAAATCTGGGGGAAGTAACACATGCTTCCTGCATAGCTCATGTCATTAACCTAGTCGTGCAATGCTTTTTCAAAAAGTACACTGGCTTGTGCAAGGTTCTGGCAGTGTCCAGGAGACTGTCCTGGCATTTCAGCCATTCTTACTTGGCGTGGACCTGTTGGAATAATGCCTATTGTTCTGTGTATGGCAACAACTAAATTATGTGATTGCCTGTTTACACACACAGTGTACAGAGTGCATATGTACAGAGAGAGAGAGAGAGAAGAAAGCCAGAAGCAGATGTGCCGAGATTGTGATCTTACTGAGGGCCCATTCACACGACCGTAGTATTGCGGGTCCGCAATAATGCGGACCCGCAATACTATGGGTGGCGCCCGGCAAATTGCGGAACACACGGCCGGGTGCCCAATTGAAAATGCCTATACTTGTCCGATGTTGCGGACAAGTATAGGACATGTTCTATATTTTCTTGCGGAGCCGCGACTCTGCAAGATCGGGAGCCCATTGAAGTGAATGGGGCCGCATCTATTCCGTAAAATTGTGGTCGTGTGAATGGGCCCTGACAGTTATATTCACATGTTGTGCTGTTATTTCTAAATAAAACCCTGTTGTTCCTCGTGCTACGCCTGATGGAGACCTGATTAATCTGCTACCAACAGGTTATGGGCCCAGGCGCACACAGCATACAGAAGGACAACCGTGAGCAAAGAAAGGCAAAGATGACCACCACCAGCAGCTCGGTGAAATTCACAGTGTAAGTCCTGACGAACAAAAACTACCAATCCTCGAAATTCAAAGTGAAGATGTTTCTAATAAAAGAAGGTCTGTGGAAATACACACAAGAATGTAAACCTGACCCACTACCAGAGGAATGGCTGGAAAAGGACCAGAAAGCACAGCGCATGATCTTCCTCAGTATAGATGAAGATCACGAAAATCCCACTGGGGATCCTCTCAGAAATATGTTAAAACATAACTTTTATTCCAAAAGAAAATAATAAATAATGCCCAAAAGAAAATAGTAACCCTCCTGACATGTTAGGGGAAGAAATTTATAGGCAGGGATAGTCTGTGATTGAACGATGAATGTCTGCTGGGCAGAAAAGAAGATTTAGTATACTATAGACTAGGGCTATTGATTCTGGCCCCAGCAGCCTGCAGACAAACATTTAAAAACGCTAACATTGTCACTGAATGTAATAAAAATGGGACAACTTGTGGATGCTGATATAGCAACAATATATGTGAAATAACAACATTGCAATCTTGTTATAAAAAAACAAAACTGAGATCTTTGTGCCTATATCAAAAAACAGTTTGTTATTACCAGTCAACTGATAGTTTTAATATTCCTTTTCTCTATAGTGATTACTATTTTTTTTTTTTTTTGGGGGGGGGGGACATTATTATTTTCTTTTGAAATAAAAGTTTCAACATATTTCTGAGAGGATCCCCAGTAGGATTTTTGTGATCAAATTGATCATGTGTATATTATACCAGCTATAGAAAATGCATGAAAAAATGAATCTAAGCAACAAGATCTAGTTAAAGGAAGTCTGTAACCTCATTTTCACTTATATAACTAACAGCAGTGCCCCACAGAAGATTGCAGACATATCCCAGACATACCTGTGTGCACTGTGTGTGTATTACATGTCACATCACAGACATACCTGTGTGCACTGTGTGTCTGTATTACATGTCACATCCCAGACATATCTGTGTGCACTGTGTGTCTGTATTACATGTCACATCCCAGACATACCTGTGTGCACTGTGTGTCTGTATTACATGTCACATCCCAGACATACCTGTGTGCACTGTGTGTATTACATGTCACATCCCAGACATACCTGTGTGCACTGTGTGTCTGTATTACATGTCACATCCCAGACATACCTGTGTGCACTGTGTGTCTGTATTATATATAACATCCCAGACATACCTATGTGCACTGTGTGTCTGTATTACATGTCACATCCCAGACATACCTATGTGCACTGTGTCTGTATTACGTCACATCCCAGACATACCTTTGTGCACTGTGTGTCTGTATTACATGTCACATCCTAGACATACCTATGTGCACTGTGTGTGTGTATTACATGTCACATCCCAGACATACCTATGTGCACTGTGTGTGTATTATATGTCATATCCCAGACATACCTGTGTGCACTGTGTGTCTGTATTACATGTCCAGGAAAAGCACTTTTATTCTGCTGGAAAACAGCTCCTAAGTGCCGAGCTCTGCTGCTCCAAGTGCCCAAAGCAAACCAGACTGAAGAGGGGGGGGGGCCATATCAGAAGATATAGCTGTTAGAAATCGAGTCAGGAATGAAAGCTGTTTTTACTTTCACTTTCAGCTGGGCACTTGGGAGCGGTTCCAGCAGAATAAAAGTGCTTTTCCTGGACTTTTAATACAAACACATAGTACACACAAGTATGTCTGGAATTTGTCTGCAATCTTCTGTGGGGCAGTGCTGTTAATTATATTGGTGAAAAACAGGTGACCGACTCCCTTTAATGAGATAACTGTACCAGTCTAAGCTAAGCAAGGGCCAGACCATGCAGGACTACATAAGAAATACCTTAGAAATTGTAGAGTGCCTGCGAGGTATTGGAGAAGAAATATAAGATTTCCATGTTGCTATGCTGTTACTCAGCAGTTTCCAGAAAGTTACGACTTGTGACCGCACTAGATGCACATCCAGATTAGTCTTCAGCTAATCAAACTCCATGAAGTGGAATTCGATCAGAATTTCAGGGAAAATTTGATTTGCTGCTAAGCCAAATTTCCTTGTGTTTCATTTAGTGAATTTATTTTGCCTTAATAGCGGTAAAAATTAAAAATAAATCATACTTATCTCATCTATTTGAGTGCACCATCTTCATTGAAGATCTCACATAAAATCCCATGTGTGGCGACATATGATGTTACCATGCCTCCCAACATGATGACATCATCATGGGCCACACTTGATTTGTCGGTAGATCGTCAATCAAGGCAGCAGTCAGCTCTTCGCAATCAAATGTATGAGTTAAGTACGATTTTCTTAATTTTTTTTATTTTACACTGTAATATTGATCAGATGCTGTGATCAGCTATGAACATGGCATCTGAGGGGCACAAGGGGGGGGGGGGGCGTTGCTATCAAGGCTCCCGGTCATTGTACCCACTACTTGCAAAGAAATGCACTTTGTGACAAACTAATCAAATTTTTCAATACTTTGCTCATCTCTAGTCCAGATAATGAGCTCAGTCTGGAGTAAGTTAAAGGAAAGTTTGTAGATGAGTTCAAGAGAAAATCTGAAAATTTAAATAACAGTCACAGAGCAGGATCTACATTAAAGACACATGATCTAGTCACAAGCAAAACTAATTTAAAGGGGACAAATCAGTGTTTTGCCTACAAGAAAACAGGTCATCTGAAAGCTGACTACAGAGTTTAGAAAACTGGCAAGGTGATCACCAAAGAGTTAAAAGGGCTCTCAGTGAAGAATGAAAAGCTCCAAGTACTGATGCTGCCTTTATTATTAACTAGCAGAAGGACCAGCACCTCACCCCCTGAACAGTGACCTCCACAGTGCCCCATCTCCTTAAAATGGGACCTCCTCAGCAGACTACCCCCTTAACTTTGACCTTCACAGCAGCTTGCCCATTTAACTGTGAGTTCCACAGCACCCCAACCCCTTGACAGTGACCTCCACAGGGGCACACAACCTTAACAGTGACCTCTACAGCACCCCACCCCTTAACAGTGACCTCCATAGGAGACAGTCCCCTTAACTGTGACCTTCACCATTCCCTGTCCTCTTAACAGAGACTTCCACAGCATCTGCCCCGTTAACAGTGACTGCCACAGTAACCTACTCCCTTGACAGTAACCTCACCGTACCCTGCTGTATTAACAGTGACCTCCACAGCAGTTGCCTCTTTAATAGTAGCCTCTACAGTCCCCTGCCCCCTTAATAGTGACCTTTACAGTGCCTCCCCTTTAACAGTGACCTCCACAGCGGCCTGAAAATCGTCCAATTGAATTCCTATTCTTACGGGGCATTATGGTCTTTAATTGTCAGTATATAAAGCCCCACAGAATTAGTACACAATTAAGGTCATGTGAGTTACATCAGCCTCTACAACAACGTTGGATAAGCATCACAACCGAAATCATATTATTATAGTAACATAGTAACATAGTTTATAACTCACATATAAGCTGTCTTATACTAAGAATGTCCTTCCTTGCCTATAGCAATCAATCAGAGCTCATAGTAATGACCTGTAGCAAAACAGAAGCTGAGTTGTGTTTAGTTGCTATATGCAACCTGATGAATATCCAGGCTAACTGCCACAACAACCAACAGACAATGGCTCCTGTTGTTTGGCGGTTAGGTTACTAAGTGTATTTTTGGGCAAATAATTGGAAAGCTCTGGGTGAAAATTTCCACTCAAAACATAGTCTACGATGTTCCTCGAGTCACAGGAGGCAGCTGTGCAAAATTTCTTGATTGTAAATGCGATGGTGCAGTTTCCTTTTGTGGACATAAACACACATACATACATAAATAAATACAGTCAGCTTTATATATTAGATTCAAGTCCTTCAAAGCATGCATGGTGTATAGACTCTGGAACAATTTGTCATATGACAAATGACAGAAAATTCTTCTCTAACCTTGACCAAAGTAAAACAGAGAAAATTATCCCAGATAATGGTCAGTATATGACTGCAGAAGGAGTAGGAGATGGCTACATTAATTGTCAAGTTTTCCCAACACAAAGCAGAAGGATTCCGGTAAAGGATATGCTCTATGTCCCTTGTATTAAAAGCAATTTGTTGTCTGTGAAGAAACTCATGAGGCAGGGCAATGAAGTCACATTTAAGAATTACCGCTGCGTCATCTCAAAACAAGGGTACGTAAACACATGCAAAAGTAAAAAAATACAGATGAACTGTATCAACTAAAATGCAAAGAAAGTGTGTGTACTGCCGAACAAGAGAAGCACAAGGATTGTGTTCACATATGGCACAGACGTCTTAGAGACCCAGAATCAATAAGAAAGCTAGTTTGAGACCAGCTTGCTGAAGGTGGTAAAATAGACCAGTGAAATCAGATAATGAAATGTACAAGCTACCTTAAAGGAAAATGTCCAGGAAACATTTCCTAAAAATAGTGTCACAAGATAAGATCAGCCACTTGACTTAATATACACAGATGTTTGTGGTCCAATGAGAACACTCGCCCCAGGCAAGAAAAGATATTTTTTCACTTTTATTTAATGTTTACAGTTGTTTATTTGCTTCACATTAAAAATAAAGTTCCAGAGAAACTTGAAGAATATCTCTCTGAAGTAAGTACCAAGTTTGGGAAAAAGCCAAAGATTCTACGTGCAGACAATGGAACTGAATACACAAGAGAGAAGACACAAACCATTTTAAAGAGAAATGGAATCTTATTCCAGACTACTCTACCATACACTCCCGAACAAAACGGTATTCCTGAAAGAAAGAATCAAACGCAGGAGAGGTAAGAGAGTTTTTTATTTTATTCTGATGGGACATAGTGGGCTGATCTGAGGTCTGATGGGGGCACAGAGGGCTGATCTGAGGTCTGATGGGGGCACAGAGGGCTGATCTGAGGTCTGATGGGGGCATAGTGGGCTGGTATGAGGTCTGATGGGGGCACAATGGGCTGATCTGAGGTCTGATGGGGCACAATGTTTTTGTTTTTCTTTACTTTAAAATAAGATATGTGCAGTGTGCATAGGGATTTTTCATAGTTTTTTTTTTATAGTCCAGCCCTCCAACGGTCTGAGGGACAGTGAACTGGCCCCCTGTGTAAAAAGTTTGGGGACCCCTGGTTTAGAGTCTTCAACTGAGGAACAATAGAAGTACCAGATCAACCTCAAGTCAGAAGATCAACTAGATTAAAAAAGGCATCCTGGTTCAACGGTTAACTTATATAGTCAAGCCACTTCCGGAGTCAGAGCCACAGTCATGAGAAGAGATGTAGCGATTGCCTATACATGAAAGACAGAAATGCTGAAAAAGAGGACCAATTACGTTATGACCAGGAAACACTGTGCACACAGCAATATCAATGGTAAGTGTAACACCATCCTTCCATTTCCATTCGGAACCCCCCTCCCCCCCTTCTGGAGAGAAGTGGACTGTTCCTGCTTCCTTCCGTGAGGGTGGAGATTCAGTTAAGTTCAGTTAGAACAAGTTTAGCAGCACCCCTGCTAGGGGAAGGGTGTGCAAGGCCGTCTCTGCTGGACTCACCCCTGCCAGACAGAGCATCTTCAGCTCTGCTGGCCTAAAAGGCAGGGAATTACACCCTCATCAGCCACGAAGTGTATCCCTGTCATAAGATAAGTGAAAGTCAGACCTAATAGGAAACCACAGCCTTGAAAGAAATCCCAGTATACTTGTCTGCCTACTTCATAAGGTAAAATCTGCTGGAGAACCAAGTCAAAACCTGAAGTCTGTCATCTGGATACAAGTTGACTGAAGTAACGTTGTAGTTGAATTTCATCTAAAAGGTCTGGATTCTTTTCTTTATATGACCTTCAATTATTCCCCCTATCTTTGCAACCGTAGCCAACGCCTGGGGTCCAGCCGTCCAGGTAGGAGCACCGTGACACTACAGAGATATTCTGGGCCAAAATATATGCCACTCAACATTCCTACACCTGAGACGAGCGTTATTCCATCTTTAGCGCACCCTGGAGGGAGGGTCGCCTGTAGCAACATTGGCGTCCATGTGTTGCATAAGCAGGTAAACAGTGAAGAGAATGTAGTGTTGCATTCTCTTCAAACAGCTGATCTCTTCAAACTTTCTGACTGAGAGTTGGACCTGCGTCGACCTATCCTGAGGATATCTAATCAATATATGAAACTGGACAACATGTTTAATTTTTGTTTATATCACAGTAAAAAAATACTTTGCAGCTTCAAAGTGTAAGGCATTTTGTATAAGGCTGGGTTCACATCGGCATTATTGATTTCCATTATAGGTTCTGTTATAAAAGAGTTATAATGGAACATAATGGAATTCTACAGTAGGACTATTTTTTCCTTCATGTATAACGGAAACAAACAGAACCGTGATGTGCCCCCATAGACATGTATTAGGACAGAGTAAATCGGAATGCCTCTTAAAGGCTTCCATTTTGCATTCCGTCCCAGAATTCCTTTATAACTCTGTTATAACAGAACCTATAATGAAATTCAATAACGCTGATGTGAACCTGGCCTTAGTTGTAATGGTGTGTCCAGGTGCTTGAGGCTTCTCCTGGTCACTCGGTGCTGTGGAGTCCATAAGCTAAAGACTGCTACTATCTCCACTAGACTTGCTCTATATCCGAGTCTACACTGGTCTGTGAAGGTAGCTTCCGATGAATTCTCCTCTCTCAGCCTGCCCACTGCCAAGGGGACTAAAATGGTAGCTATGGTACATGGCGGACTTGTGAACACTGCAAACTTCCTCATAACTGTTCTTCTTACACTTCTCCCCCTCCTGTGTCTAGCCTGTCCCTTTTATAGGGGAACATACCAGCACTGTCTACTGGTGATTATTGTGAAATGTTGGTTACCTACCTTTTAGGAATTTATAGCTATATACATATACAGCATAAAATAACATACTTAAACCCGGGACCCCCACCGGTCAGCTGTTTGAGAAGGCACAGGGCTCCTGTGAGCACTGCGGCCTTCGCTCAACTTTTCCTAGGCCAGTGATGTCATGTTCATCGGTCATGTGGCCTAGGAGCGGCTCAGCCCTATTCAAGTGAATGGTGCTGAGCACGATACCAAGCACAGCCGCTATACAATGTACGACGCTGTGCTTGGTGAGTGGGGCGAAGGTAGCGCCGCTTAGAGGAGTGCCAGTACCTTCTTAAACAGCTGGTAGGACCCCCACCGATCAGATACTGATGACCTATCCAGGGGATAGGTAATCAGTAGTTAAATCCTGGAAAACCCCTTTAAACATATAGGGCCCCACTACTGATATAGAGTGGAACACTGCACTACCATGACAGTAAGCGGACCGATTCAGTTGGGTGAGGTGGTCATATACCGTACACCTGAAAATATGGAATTTTTCAAACTATTATTTATTCTGCAGCTTAAGGTCACAAATACAAATTACTAGTTACGGGATGATTTAGAAATTCCTGAAGAAGTCATTGCTTTGGTCTTCTAGGAGTTTTTGCAGGCTGTTATGGTGGGATTAAAAATGTACAGTACTTTTAATAGTTGTTGGCCATATGCTCATATGCGGTAAGCTACAGTATTTCTTCCAACTCTTTTATCCAAATATACACCCAGAATGCTCAATAGGAAAGGGGGAACAAGCTACTGCCAGACACTTCTTGTGGCACTTATCTCCCTTGGGAACAAAATAATTGGTAATGTTGAAATCCAGCTATCTGTTCTCTGATATCCACTGTCATAGGAGAGTCAAGACACCATCATGCACATTGGATGGTAGTCTGTACCCTGCAAAATCATCAGGTTTGGCCAACATTCATCTAATATGTATTGTACAGTATTTATAGCTCTTAGGTGAAGTGTAATGAAGTCCAAGTCAAACTATATTTTAAGTAATTAGATGTTGTGCTAGGTCTTGACATGATCACTGTTTTGGTAATTTATACTTAGACTTGTATGCATGTGTTAACACATTCATGTAATTAGCCAACAATACATGATTTCTTTTTATAATTACTGTTTTTGTAATTATTTTAACTTCATGCATTTTAATTAAAAATACAGAGGATATAAAGCGTTTTTTATATTTGCAACAATTCTTACTCTGGCCTAGAAGGCAATTTTCTCTCACTTGTAAAATCCATTAGAATAGCAGGTCATATTAACATATATATCATTTTAATGAAGTCAGAATACATTATCAAGCTCCTTGTTAAATTAAAATCATGACCTGCTGGCCCGAGCTCACAATTGGGTGTAAATTTGCAGTATAAATAGCCTGAAGAAAAAATATTTACAACATTCAGAAACGGATTATTAATGATGAATCGTTTGCGCAGTAAGACTTGGAATATACATAACCGACTATATGTTCTGCTGGATACTATAGAGAGTAATGCTAATGTGGTCAGAAGACAATAGAGAGATCATAGAGGTTCCACACAGAAAGGGCAAATGATCACAATTTCCACTGTAAACAATATACCCAGAGCAATGTAATTAGGGCGATTAAAAAAACCTAAAAACTGATGATAAAACTGGTGATAAAAAAAATCTAGAAATTGCCTTAGTCAGCCATGACATTGATTCCACTTCTCTAATACTGTGTAGGTTCCCCTTTAATGACACCAAAACAGATTTAAATTGTGAAGGTATGACTTCCTCAAGACCTCTGATGATGTCCCGTGGTATTTGGCACCAAGACATTGGCAGCAGATCCTTCAAATCCTTAAAGTTACAAGATGTTCTTCATTTTTCGGCAAATCCCAAAGATTGTAATGTGGGGAATTGGGAGGTCAAGTCACGTTCTTCTACTCTTTGTTATGTTCCTGAACATTTTTTGCATTGTGGCTGGCATATGTTCCTTCTTAAAGGGGCCAGTGCCATTAGGGATTACCGTTCCCATGAAGGGAATCCCAGGAGCCTAGATTTCCCAGCAAAACATTGCCCAGAACATTCCACTGAATATGCCGGCTTGTCTTGCTCTCTTAATACATAGTGGTGGCATAATTTCTCCAGTTCAATACCACACACGCATCTAGCTGTTTACATGATATAGAAGAATATATAATTCATCAGACCATTTTACACTGGATGGGATCTGAAATAGTGTGGACTCCAAGTAAGGCCTCATGCATACGACCATAGTTCCTCGTTCATTCTGCTTTTTTTGCAGATGGCACAAGGACACATTCATTTCTATGGGTCCGCAAGAAATGCAGACAACATATGGATGTCATCTGTGTGCTCTTCGCAACCATTCTGCAAATTATAGAACATGTTGTATTTTTGTCCATTTTGCAGACAAGTATAGGCAGTTCTAACGAAGGGAGTGAGAAAAGCATGCACACGGCCAGTATCCATATTTTCTGAATCCACAATATGTGGATTGGTATGATCTTGTACATGAAGTTTAAGGAATAGACAGATGTTACATGACACCACAAAACCTTAAAGAGGTTCTCCGGGAATTAAGAAAATGAAAATACATAAATATTACTTTATTATAAATTTATTTTTCCAAATACCTTTCATTAGGTATAATGGCTCATTTTGTCTAGGGAGCAATGATTAGGAGAAACAAAATGGCCGCCGTCCTATTACTACACACAGAAACTGTCCTAATCACACAGCAGGGCAAGTTACTTCACAACACTGAGGTAAAGAGCTGCCTCATCCTCCTCCCTGCACTGATTGTCAGGGATTATGATCCTGAATACAGCTGATAAGACCTTTAGCTTAATCTCTGTAAGAATGGAGATTATGAGGAGCCATGAAGTACAGAGAGGATGGACAGGACAGACTGTGGTTATGTGGGACTGTGGTAATGGAGATTGCACACAAGTGCTGCTGCTTATTATCCACATCTGCTCATGACTTCCATTACTATAGAGATTCAGCTAAAGATCTTATCAGCTGTATTCAGGATCACAGACCCTGGAAAGCAGAGCAGAGAGGAGGATGAGGCAGCTCTTTACCTCAGTGTTGTGAAGTAACTTGTCCTCCTGTGTAATTAGGACAGGTTTTGTGTGTACTAATAAGACGGGGGCCATTTTGTTTCTCCTAATGATTGCTCCCCAGACAAAACAAACCATTATAACTAATGAACTGTATTTGGGAATATATTCATAATGAAGTAATATTTAAGTATTTTCATTTTCTTAAATTCCAGAGAACCCCTTTAACCATCTTTGACATCTTAATTTGCTACTTTGCAATCATCCTCCCTACACCATCATGCCACCCCCAATACTTTGCCTTCTGTGCTTCCCAATACTATACTGCAGAAACAGTCTCACTGAAAATACTACCATGCAGATATTGTCCCCCTTAAGAATTATTGGCACACGTGCCTTAAAAAATAACAGCACCCAGCAAATAGTGTCCCTGACACCAACAGTGTAAACATAATGTATTGCAAAGATTATTGTGCTAAGCTGATACCATGCCAATGTGCCCCCACAGTAATAGTGCTCCCCAAACTCCCACCATTAGAAATAATTATCTGCCAGAGTGTACAGTAATTAATGTTTATAGTGCCCACAATAGTAATAATGACCCATTGTGCCCATACTAGTAATCTTGTTCCCTGTGGTCCCCCAGTAGTAATAATTCTCCTTCTAATATGTGCCAGTAAAAAAAAGCCCCCTAATGTGAGCCACCACAAAAAAAACCTTAAAATGTGTGCCAGTACAAAAAATACCCCCTTATAATGTGTGCCAGTACAAAAAAATCCCTTTATAATGTGTGCCAGTGCAAGAATACCCCCTAATAATGCGTACTGGTGCAGAAAAATGCCCCCTAAAATTAGTGCCCCCAGTAGAGCCAATGCACTAGTAGTACCTCCCCATAATGTGTGCCAATACAAGAACATGCCCCCTTATGTCTGCAAGTACAAATGCCTTTATTTAGTGCCCCCAGTAAATGCCCCATAGTGCTCCTTCCCCCATGGTGGCCCAACAGCATGGTGCCAAATAATAAACAATAAACTCAAAAACTTACCTCCATGCACCTGTCAGCTATGTGGTGCAGACCTCTTCCAACCTGTTTCTTGATGATTATATCATTGAGCCATCTTTACCGGCCTCTGATAGGCTACTAGCACTAGGCCTGAAGCAGTGGCGTAACTACAACTGACCGGGCCCCACAGCAAATTTTAGATGGATGCCCCCCTCAGCAACTTTTTCGCAACCCCCAACTCACGCATCCCCCACTCCTGTGGCTGGTCAAAACTGTTCTCTCAGACGAGGCCCAGCAGCCGCTCCGTCCGTTTTCTACACGTATATACTGTATATAATGTCATTGTATAATACTGTTGAGGGGGGCCTGACAATAAAATCTTTTAGTATTCCTCCTGAGGGGGCCCCTTGTGAGTCTGGGCCCCAAAGCAGCCGCTTCTCCTGCTTCCCCTATTGCTACGCCCCTGGCCTGAAGCCTGTCAGAGGGAAAGATGGGGCAAGGCAACTTCGCTACTGCGCCTTGCCATAAACATGCAACCGTATCGTCGTCCTGGGGATGACAATACATAATTGGTGGTGCGCCACTGGCAAGGAGATCCCTGGTTGCAACTGTAACCACTGTGACCCCTATAGCTACACCCCTGGCTATCACTAAATCAACTAGCATTTCAAAAAGTCTCCATGTACCCCTAGCCTAACTGAAAACTTGTTATTATTACCCTTGTGAAGAGGATGTGTCCTTATGCAGTTTGACACCATGGGATCTTCCCTGCAATGTCCTTTGAATCCCTGTGTCATGTAGCACCCGGTACATTACAGTATATTTTGCTTTTAGTATTCCTTTAATCCACAGAATAGAACAACATCCAATTATAAATGGGTTAAGTACTGTTAGATTTCCTGACATTACTTAGATATAGCTTTATATATAATTCACCATCTATCAGATTTACTACCTCTGTTCCAAGGCAGGACTTTTATGCTTGGTTCGATACTTCACAGTATATAGAGGCAGTGAATAAGCATCCACAGTTTAAAATTGTTTTCAGCTTGAAAAGTTGTTCCCTTTCACAGTGCAATACAGAAATGAAGTTCCCTGTAATAAATTGTTAGAGTTTGTGCGAAAGATTTTGGGTCTATGTAATCTAGAGAGACAACTCACTTAATCACATTATGTGCTTATAGCAAGGCGAACTGAAAGTGATCTGGACCCTCAAGCATTAAAGAAGCACTCAAGTTTTTTTTAGAAGGGCCCCTGTCTCTAATATCAATAAGAGTTTGATTATTAGATTAACTCTTTCATGACTGGACCTAAAAAAGCCTGAATGTTTAGGCAATTTTTTGTGATTTTGTGCACATGGTGGTTTAGTGACCCTAACTTTTTATTTCTTTGATTACCAAAATAACTTTCACATGTTTTTAGTAAAGATTTTTTTCTTCCTTTTTTAGGTTTAATTTGGGGAAAACTGCTAATTCCTACTAAAACACAATTTTTCTTAAAACAATATATTTTTATTTCTTAAATATTAAAACTGACACTAAAATGAATTATTGAAATTGGTTCCCTATTTTGAGATGTTCGTTTGGATATATAACATGTATAGTTTCAATGAACGGGTCAACTATGGTGACAGTGTACATTAGTGATGATTTATTTTTGGCACATATTATGTCCCCCAGGAGGTCTGGGGGACATAATATGTGCCAAAACCTCTGGAGGAGACTGACTTTTTTTTTTTTCTTGCGCTGGAGCCCCAGTTGTAGGGGAAAATAGCCCCCTGTGCGGGCATAACACAGGCAGAGCTGATCAGGGTCTTCTAGATCCTGCAGCTCTGCTCCTGGCCCGAGACACCCGGTGGTCGTGTGACTGCCCGGACTGATAGAGGAAGTGGCTAGGCCGCTGTCTGCTCTCCCTTTCTGTGCTCATGCAGTACACTCCAGCCAGCACTGGAGAAGGTAAGAGTGGTAATAAAGCACTCCTGTCTTCTACTCAGGGTCCCCGCTGTGTCTCAGAGCCAGTACCCGACCTATTCCTGCTAGATTGCAGGAGCTTTAATCCCAGCACTGTACACCGCTGTGATTAAGGGGCTGCCTGACCGTTTATAGATACGTGCTATCTGTAAAGGGTATGTGCAGATAGGATGTATATACCCAGTGGGTAGAAGGGCTTAATAGATGATATAGGCCTTTTTATTCTACATAATACAACTCCAGTCCCAATGCTGTAGGATTATGTGACTTGCAGTCTGATCACCCCACTGATACAGTGTCTGCTGTGTTAGCTGGAAGTAATTCTTGTCATGAGAGTGCAGTAAGCCCCGGAGGATGAGAGTGGTAGTGGCCCTGATAAACTGTTGTGACATGGTGCACTCCTTCAGGCTTCGTTGCTCCCTGGTCATCGGTGCAGTGAAAATGTAGGTTTGAAGAATGAGGTCAAAAGTAAACTTAGAACAGTCTTTTTTTAACAACTTCAGGTACATTCAATAGCAGGTATTTCCAAGTGCAATTTTATGACACCAGTAAAGATTATGGGGGATGGCTGGATGGCTGCAATTTAGCACTTATAATGTATTGTCCTGATCTAATAGTAGTCTGGGTGATGATAATTTACTTAAGGATAATTAGTGGTTAATCTTTCTGGAGAATCTTTCTTAGGAGCAGGAGCTCATCAGTGTGCTTCCTCTTCCTTCTGTCTCTGGATAGGAACTCGACCTCCTAGCAGGAAGCAGGACCAGCCCACTCCTACCAAGAGGGGATGAGCAGAGTGGTTAGCCCTGTTCCTTGCCAACTGTTGTCAACCGTTCCCTACTGGTAATATGGGCATAACATATAAAATACATAACAATATAAAACATAACTTTATATATTTGTAGCACACCCAGGCAGTGGTGTACATAGAAAAGTAAGGGCCCCATAGAAAGGATCAAACCAGGCCCCTCACACAGGACAGAAGGTTTTCAATGACCTTTGGGACATTTTTTCCACTGCCTCATTTGCTAAAAGTTGTTTCTTTAGAGGGTAAAGTCCTGACTAAGTTTTCACCTCCAGTAGAAGAGGAGATGATCCCAACTAAGACTGGGCCCCCTCTTGCCCTGGACCCCATAGTAGTCACTTGGTCTCCCCCTATGGTAGTTACGCCCCTTCCTCCAGGTCTACAAAGCTGTCTGCCATGCAAAAAGTTAAAAAGATAGGACAGGAAGTAGAATGCATTTACTTTAAAAATTATATCTACAAAACAATCCACCTGGTTTCTATTTAAAAAATAAATATCCCATAGAATATTCACCAAAAGGTTGTTTATATGTGTTATTGGTAGTCATGATTTCATGGAAGTTCCCATTAAAAGGTTATTCCCATCTTATACAGTGGGGGCATATCGCTAGGATATGTCCCCATTGTCTTATAGGTGTGGGTCCCACTGGTGGGATCCACACCTATATCGAGAAAGTAGCCTCAAAAGTGAATGAGCAGCCGCCCTCCATTCATTTCTATGGGGCCAACCAAAATAGCCGAGCACAGGCTCTGCTATTTCCGTCGGCTACATAGAAATTAATGGGAGCAGTGGCCGTGCATGCGCGGTGCGCTCCCATTCATTTCTATGGGTGCAGCGGGGAGCTGTGCCTGGTGGTTGCCAGACCCTGGCAAACCCGGGGTCCTCCAGGTGCAGCGCTCCTCGCTCCATGCTCGATATAAGTGTGGGTCCCAGCGGTGGGACCCGCACCTATCAGGCAATGGGGGCATATCCTAGCGATATGCCCCCATTGTCTAAGATGGGAATACCTCTTTAAGGGAGACTTATAACTTGCTTTTTTTCTGTGTTGGAAGAGTTCAAAACCCCCATCTGGCCATGTGCCCCTGTGCACTTTGCTTATGCTTGAATAGTCAGTCTGCGACCGGCTTGTAGAATATGACTTATAACTAGAGTTGGGCGAATCCTAAAAGATTCGGGGATTCGGTATTCGGCCCGAATTTTCCCCGGGATTCGTGGGTTCGAGCCGAATCACGAATCCCATTAAAGTCTATGGGAGACCCGAATATTTTTGCAGGGGCCAAAGGTTCTGCACAGTGAAGTTTGCCCCAACATGTGAAAACCTTAGAAAAAGATGGAAACACCTTGGAAATGGATAGGAAACACCAGGGGCAGCATGTAGGGATGCCTCTGAGGCTCCCTAATTGCACCATTTTTTCTAAATCTGGCCAATAGTCTGGGGATGACCCCAAGGCAATTTTCAGGGACACGGTAATGGTGACCCACTTAAAAATGCTGCCTGACAACCTGGCGGTGAACCCCTGATTGTCTGTCTTTCAATAAGATTGCAGTGTAAAGCATGGTGGTGAGCCTCAGTATGACTTTTTGGATGGAGATTGCATGTGGTCACGTACTCCCTGGAACCCCATAGTCACCCCTTCTCTGATGTGCTACCCCAGAACATTCTCTGCCCCAATTTGCAAGACCTTTTGCAGTCTCAGTGTGCTGACAGTGGGGATTTACCAGTGTTGTCTGAGGAGGTGGTGGACAATGGCGAGACACAGGTGTCGGGGGGTGAGGTAGTTGAAAGTAGTGTTGCACGATATATCGAAAACTTGGTACGGTTTCGGTACCTAGTGCGGTACCGAAGCTCGATACCGAGTTTTCTTGCCGTCCGATACATAGAACATGGCGCGCGCATCACTTTAATGCGGTTGCCATGTTCTAATATCTGCCGCGCTGCCAGGGCCGGATTATAATTGGAGCACCTGGAGCTACGCAGCGTCAGGTCATAGTGCGCGCCGACAGGGAACACAGTGGACAGCCTGAGGACAGCGGCGGCCAGAACAGGTAAGTATGCTTTTTTTAAAGTGGCTGGGTGGGCTGATCTGAGGTCTGAGGGGGGCCACAAGACGCTGGTCTGAGGGGGGCACAAGACGCTGACCTGAGGTCTGATGGGGGCACATGGGGGCACATTGTGTTGATCTGAGGTCTGAGGGGGGCCACAAGACGCTGACCTGAGGTCTGATGGGGGCACATGGGGGCACATTGTGTTGGTCTGAGGTTTGAGGGGGGCCACAAGACGCTGACCTGAGGTCTGATGGGGGCAAATTGTGTTGGTCTGATGTCTGATGGGGGCACAAGACGCTGACCTGAGGTCTGATGGAGGCACAAGACGCTGACCTGAGCTCTGATGGGGGCACAAGATGCTGACCTGAAGTCTGATGGGGCACAAGACGCTGACCTGAGGTCTGATGGGGGCACATTGTGTTGATCTGAGGTCTGATGGGGGCACAAGACGTTGACCTGAGGTCTGATGGGGGCACAAGACGCTGACCTGAGGTCTGATGGGGGCACAAGACGCTGACCTGAGGTCTGATGGGGGCACAAGAAGCTGACCTGAGGTCTGATGGGGCACAAGACGCTGACCTGAGGTCTGATGGGGGCACATTGTGTTGATCTGAGGTCTGATGGGGGCACAAGACGCTGACCTGAGATCTGATGGGGGCACAAGACGCTGACCTGAGGTCTGATGGGGGCACAAGACGCTGACCTGAGGTCTGATGGAGGCACAAGACGCTGACCTGAGCTCTGATGGGGGCACATTGTGTTGATCTGAGGTCTGATGGGGGCACAAGACGTTGACCTGAGGTCTGATGGGGGCACAAGACGCTGACCTGAGGTCTGATGGGGGCACAAGACGCTGACCTGAGGTCTGATGGGGGCACAAGAAGCTGACCTGAGGTCTGATGGGGCACAAGACGCTGACCTGAGGTCTGATGGGGGCACATTGTGTTGATCTGAGGTCTGATGGGGGGCACAAGACGCTGACCTGAGATCTGATGGGGGCACAAGACGCTGACCTGAGGTCTGATGGGGGCACAAGACGCTGACCTGAGGTCTGATGGAGGCACAAGACGCTGACCTGAGCTCTGATGGGGGCACATTGTGTTGATCTGAGGTCTGATGGGGGCACAAGACGCTGATCTGAGGTCTGACGGGGGCACAAGACGCTGACCTGAGGTCTGATGGGGGAACAAGACGCTGATTTGAGGTCTGATGGGGGCACAATGTGTTGATCTGAGGTTTATTATCCCTGTACAGTGACATCACTGTGTGTATTATCCCTGGACTTTGACATCACTGTGTTTATTATCCTGTACTGTGACATCACTGTGTTTATTATCCCTGTACGGTGACATCACTGTGTTTATTATCTCTGTACTTGACATCACTGTGTTTATTATCCCTGTACAGTGACATCACTCTGTGTATTATCCCAGTACTGTGACATCACTGCGTTTATTATCCCTGTACTGTGACTCACTGTGTTTATTATCTCTGTACTGGTGACATCACTGTGTTTTTATCCCTGTACGGTGACACACTGTGTTATTATCCCTGACGGTGACATCACTGTGTTTATTATCTCTGTACTGTGACATCACTGTGTTTATTATCTCTGTACTGTGACATCACTGTGTTTATTATCCCTGTACTGTGACATCACTGTGTTTATTATCCCTGTACGGTGACATCACTGTGTTTATTATCCCTGTACGGTGACATCACTGTGTTTATTATCTGTACTGTGACATACTGTGTTTATCTCTGTACTGTGACATCACTGTGTTTATTATCCCTGTACGGTGACATCACTGTGTTTATTATCCCTGTACGGTGACATCACTGTGTTTATTATCCCTGTACAGTGACATCGCTGTGTTTATTATGTCTGTACAGTGACATCGCTGTGTTTATTATGTCTGTACAGTGACATCGCTGTGTTTGCTATCCCTGTACAGTGACATCGCTGTGTGTATTATCCCAGTGCAGGAAGAGGTAAGTGGTCTGTGTTTGTTTTCTATTTTTAAGGGTCGTGAATGCAGAGGACTACGTCGGATTCGGTGGACTACGTCGGACCAGCTTTTTTTTTTTTTTTTTTTTTTAATAAAATGGTCAAACAGGGGTCTGGGTGAGTGTTTATTTCAATAAAATGTTTTATACTTGTGTGTGTGTGTTTTTTTTTACAATACTACAGTTTTAGTAATTACCCAGCTCTTCCCGGCACATCTGGTGGCGGTGGGTGCCGAGGTAATAGATGTTGGGGTTAGTGCTGGCCTGCCATACCGGCAAGCACTAAGCCCAGTATTAGTAATCAGGGCCGTCTGTAGATAGCCATAATTACTAAAACACACACACAAGTATAAAACATTTTATTGAAATAAACACTCCCTCAGACCCCTGTTTGACCATTTTATTAAAAAAAAAAAAAAAAAAAAAGCTGGTCCGACGTAGTGCACCGAATCCGACGTAGTCCTCTGCATTCACGACCCTGAAAAATAGAAAACAAACACAGACCACTTACCTCTTCCTGCACTGGGATAATACACACAGCGATGTCACTGTACAGGGATAATAAACACAGTGATGTCACTGTACAGGGATCCATCAGACCTCAGGTCGGCGTCTCGTGCCCCCATCAGACCTCAGGTCAGTGTCTCGTGCCCCCATCAGACCTCAGGTCGGCGTCTCGTGCCCCATCAGACCTCAGGTCGGCGTCTCGTGCCCCATCAGACCTCAGGTCGGCGTCTCGTGCCCCCATCAGACCTCAGGTTGGCGTCTCGTGCCCCCATCAGACCTCAGGTCGGCGTCTCGTGCCCCCATCAGACCTCAGGTCGGCGTCTCGTGCCCCCATCAGACCTCAGGTCGGCGTCTCGTGCCCCCATCAGACCTCAGGTCGGCGTCTCGTGCCCCATCAGACCTCAGGTCGGCGTCTCGTGCCCCATCAGACCTCAGGTCGGCGTCTCGTGCCCCATCAGACCTTAGGTCGGCGTCTCGTGCCCCCATCAGACCTCAGGTCGGCGTCTCGTGCCCCCATCAGACCTCAGGTCGGTGTCTCGTGCCCCCATCAGACCTCAGGTCGGTGTCTCGTGCCCCCATCAGACCTCAGGTCGGCGTCTCGTGCCCCATCAGACCTCAGGTCGGCGTCTCGTGCCCCATCAGACCTCAGGTCGGCATCTCGTGCCCCCATCAGACCTCAGGTCGGCGTCTCGTGCCCCCATCAGACCTCTGGTCGGTGTCTCGTGTCCCCATCAGACCTCAGGTCGGCATCTCGTGCCCCCATCAGACCTCAGGTCAGCGTCTCGTGCCCCCATCAGACCTCAGGTCGTCGTCTCGTGCCCCCATCAGACCTCAGGTCGGCATCTCATGCCCCCATCAGACCTCAGGTCAGCGTCTCGTGGGCCAGTCCGACACTGTGCAGGTCCCTACCTTATGTAAATTTAGGTCACATGTCACTGCCAGCCAATCACTGCTGGGGAGGTATAGGGGCTGTTACATCACAGCAGGCGTTCCCACAGGCTTCCCTTTGATGCTGATTGGCTGAAAAAAACGGGCATTTCAATCTTGCAGTGACGCATGAATAATCACGAATCCGCGCTGCCTCGGGATGCCGAGCCGAGCCGAAGCGGGCAATATTCGTGCGAATCACGAATATTGCCGCTTCGATTCGCTCATCACTACTTATAACCCACATTTCACCCTTAATACATTTTGTTTTACACAGAATGTTACATTTAAGCCATAAGACTGCTTAGAAAGCTTCTTTGTCCTATATTCAATGGAGAACATAAGAATTGAAGTGGATATCCTCTTTCATCATAATGCTAATGAGATAGAAAGCTGCATGGCACGCGACTAACTCATTGTTGCTTTTAGTTTTGTCAGAGTAGACGGATGTCACCTTCAGGTCTTTATTGCCTATTGTTCTATTATTATAGCAGTTATACCACAGTGCAACTTCGCTGGTGCATGCTCCACGCAATAGGACCATAAAATCAACACTATAAGAGCTGGATTTATTACAGTCTTCATACTATTAGACATGGATGTTGTGCTTTATGTTTGTCATGTTTTAATTGGTGTACATCTCATAAGAACTAATACCCGTAACTAAAATACTGCAAACCACAAAATATATAATAGATGAGAGAGAGAAGAAAGTCACAATGGCTTAACCCGATGGGAAAGAGAAGGGACCGCGACTCAAGTAACCGTGCATCAGAACAGGCAGACAGCCAGAAAAGGAGCATCTAGAAATAGAGGGATCCTGGACATTAAAGGGGTTTTCCTGAGTACAATATTGATGACTTTTACTTAGGATAGGCCATCATTATCAGATCTGTGGGGGCTCAAGGTCTGGCAGCCCTGCCCATAAGCTATTTGAAGAAACCACTGTGTTCTGTTGAGCACTGCAGCGTCCTCACAATATACCACACACAAGGCCATACATCATATAATGGCTGTGATTGGTATTGCAGCCAAGGCCCATTTACATTTAGCTGCATATAGGCCATGTGACCAAGGTGCCAGATGTCAGACTCCCAGAATCATGAAGATAAGTTATCAGAAAACCTCTTTCTAATATTGATGGCCTATGCTCACAAATGGGTCAGCGCTACAATACTCAGAGCAGCCACTATGACAAATAGGGTGTTCTGAACACTGTAGCCCCTCCATGAAACTAATTAGCGGGGGTGCTGAAATTTTGAAAGTTGGACCTCACACATCTAATGACCAGCCCTGAGGATAGGCCATTAATATTAGGAAGCAAGATGAGGGATCCTTTAAATAGGGATTGCAGTCATCCATTATTTCTATGGGAGTTCCGAACATAGCCGAAGTAAACAGAGCGTTGGCCACGGTTGTATGGTGTGCTCCTTATCAGTTTCTACTAGACTTCACTTCACTTTTGAGGCCCTGTTCTAGAGATAGGCACAGGTCCCAGAGGTGGAACCCGCACCTATATGACATTGGTAGCATATCCTAGCAATATGCCAAAAATGACTGAGATGACAAAACCTAAAACATGATGACTCACAGTTGTACATCTTCTCTAAATCTTGATCTACTAGTTAAATAAGGTATACTGTACCAATCCTCAAGTGCCATTCTATAAGTACATCTGGTGGAAGTCTAAGGGTACGGCTTCATAGTCAGGTTTCCTGATATAGTTTTGAAACTACTGTGCGCAACCACTGTGCTTGCTCTTGACTGAGTCTGCTCCTGAGACAAGTGACTGAGCTAAGTGACCTGTAGAGTTATAAGAGTTGTAAAGAAGTTGTAAAAAGTTTGCAGTAAGTACTTTATTCTTGTTAATTGATTGCTGTTTTGTAACTGGGATGGATAGCAAGATTGAAAGTTTTCAACAGTGCACAGTCTGCCACATGTATGAACAACAGGAGCAGCAGTTCCTGGGTGAATACCACTGTGGTAGATGTGAGCATGTTGCCAATCTGGAAGCTCACATTAGAGGTCTGGAGAAGCATATTGCAACACTGAGGGAAACAAGAGATCTTGAGAGGGGCCTGCTTCTCACAGAACAGGCAGTTATGGGGTCTGTTATGGAGGGTGGAGAGAAAAATCAGGAGGCCCATGTAAGGAGTTGGGTTAACCCGAAGAGAGGGAGTGGCAAGGGATCTAGGAAAAGGAAGGCCAGTCCTGCTTCTGTGCACCCAAGCAAAATTGCCAAGTTAGGTGATGATGCGAGGGTGTCAGTCTCAGAAATGGCAACCCTAGTGGATACTGGTCTCCCTAACAGCCGGGGGAACAGTCCATCTAGTAGTGGGGGGGATGGTAAAGCAGGCAGGCTGAGACAGCTAGTAGTGGTAGGGGATTCCATAATCAGGAAGACAGATAGAATAATTTGTCGCCAAGACCACCTCAACCAAATAGTTTGCTGTCTCCCTGGTGCCAGGGTTCGGCATGTGGTGGAATGGGTGGACAAATTACTGGGAGGGGCTGGGGATGACCCAGCTGTCGTGGTCCATGTGGGAACCAACGACAGAATAAATGGTAGGTAGAGGTCTGTTAAGAATAATTATAGAGAACTAGGAGCCAAGTTGAAGGGATGGACCTCCAAGGTTGTATTCTCAGGAATACTGCCTGTGCCATGCGCATCGCAGGACAGACAGCGGGAGCTGAGGGAGTTGAATGCATGGCTCAAGTCTTGGTGTAAGGGAGAAGGGTTCGGGTTCTTAGAGCACTGGGCTGATTTTTCATTGGGGTACAAATTGTATTCTGTGGATAAATTGCACCTGAATGGAAGAGGGGCTGCTGTGCTGGGGGAGAGAATCCTAGAGGGGGTGGCTGAGTTTTTAAACTAGGGATGTGGGGGGAGGACAAGCAGAAAATAAAGCAAAGCATGCAGTGGTCGATAGGTTAGAGAGTGGTCAGAACAGAGTGGTGGGTGGAGAAGTGGACCACGGGGGAAGGATAACAGCAGTGGATAAGGAGATCTATGTGTTACAAATCAGCAGAAAAAACATGTCTAGTCAGAAAACATCAATAAATTACATTTCTAAACCTAAATGTACAAAAACACATGGTAATTTAAAGTGTATGTTCACAAATGCCAGAAGTCTAGCAGGCAAAATGGCTGAGCTTGAGGTCATGGTACTGGAGGAGGAAATTGATATAGTTGGAGTCAGTGTCGGACTGGCCCACCAGAGGACCGGAGGATCCTCCGGTAGGCCCCAAGCCAGGAACCTATAGTCAGGGCCGGAATATCATTGGAGCATTTGGAGCTACTGCTCCAGGCCCCGGCTCCCATGATTTCAGGGGGGGCCCCGCGCCCCTGGTGCCGCCCCCCGCTGCCGCATACCTCCCAACCGTCCCGGATCCAGCCTCTGGCAGCTGTCTCTGCGTCCATAGGGAAAAAAAATGGCGTGGGGTCCCCCCCTTTTTTCCTTCTCCAGCCAGATACAACAAACAGCAGCAGCCTGGCACTACCAGGGTGGGAAGGGACACGGTTATTGGCCTTTCCCAGCCTAATGGTACCAGCCTGCAGCCGCCCCAGAGCCAGACCCTCAATTTAGAAGGTCCGGTCCTGCGGGTACCCGGCTCTTCCCGGCACCCCTGGTGGCGGTGGGTGCCGAGGTAATAGATGTTGGGGTTAGTGCTGGCCTGCCATACCGGCAAGCACTAAGCCCAGTATTAGTAATCAGGGCCGTCTGTAGATAGCCATAATTACTAAAACTCTAGTATTGTAAAAAAAAATACACACACAAGTATAAAACATTTTATTGAAATAAACACTCCCCCAGACCCCTGTTTGACCATTTTATTAAAAAAAAAAAAAAAAAAGCTGGTCCGACATAGTCCACCGAATCCGACGTAGTCCTCTGCATTCACGACCCTGAAAAATAGAAAACAAACACAGACCACTTACCTCTTCCTGCACTGGGATAATACACACAGCGATGTCACTGTACAGGGATAATAAACACAGTGATGTCACCGTACAGGGATAATAAACACAGTGATGTCACAGTACAGGGATAACAAACACAGATATTTCTTTATGGTGGGCCCCAAGAATTATTTCCTCTGGTGGGCCTTAGGTACTCCAGTCCGACCCTGGTTGGAGTTGCTGAGACATGGCTGGACTCTTCGCATGACTGGGATGTCAATCTCCAGGGTTATACTCTGTTTCAGAGGGATAGGGAGAATAGGAAAGGAGGAGGAGTATGTCTGTATGTCAGAAGTAGTATAAAAGCGAGTATAAAGGAGACAATAGTGGGTGATGATTGTGTAAATGCGGAATCCGTGTGGGTGGAATTACAAGGGGAGACTAGCAATGAAAGAATTATTTTTGGTGTAATTTATAGACCCCCAAACATCACTGAGGAGATAGAGGATCAGCTGCATAGACAAATAGAGCGGGCTGCCCAGGCGGGTATAGTAGTAATAATGGGAGATTTTAACTTCCCTGGTATTGATTGGGGTCATGGATCGGCTTCAACTGCAAAGGAGATAAATTTTCTTAACTTATTGCAGGATAATTTTCTTGGCCAGTTTGTAGAAGAACCAACAAGAAGTGATGCACTGTTGGATCTGGTTATATCTAACAATACAGAGATAGTTGAGGAGGTAATTGTTCGGGAAAACCTTGGTAATAGTGACCACAATATAGTTACTTTTATCCTAAAGTGTAGAAAGCATAAACATGCTGGGAGATCAAAAAAATTTAATTTTAAAAAGGCCAATTTTCCAGGGTTACGGGCCGCACTCCAGGACATAGACTGGGAGCAGCTGTTGTCAAGTAGTGACATAGATGATAAATGGGAGACCTTCAAATCTACACTGGGTAACTATACTGCAGAATTTATTTCTAGGGGGAACAAATACAAACGCTTAAAATTAAACCCTGCGTGGCTTAATGCGGATGTTAAAAGGACAATACATGAAAAACAAAGGGCATTTAAAATATACAAATCAGAGGGGTCTGCCATAGCCTTTAATAACTACAAAAGGGTTAATAAAGATTGTAAAAGGACTATAAAAGCAGCAAAAGTTCAAAATGAAAGGCTGGTGGCCAGGGATAGCAAAACCAATCCCAAAAAATTCTTCAAATATATAAATGCAAAAAAAACCTAGGTCAGAGCATGTAGGACTCCTGAATAATAGTGATGGGGAATTGATTACTGGGGATCAGGAAAAGGCGGAGCTACTGAATGAGTTCTTTAGTTCCGTATATACACATGAAGAGGTGGGAGCTGCTGTCGGTAGAGTAAGTGCTGGTGATACTTCATGTAATATACTCAACTGGTTCAATATAGATATGGTCAAAGCTAAGTTAAACAAAGTAAAGGTGAATAAGGCTCCAGGACCGGATGGGTTACACCCAAGAGTTCTTAAGGAACTGAGTTCAGTAATTTCTTTGCCCTTGTATATAATATTCAAAGATTCTCTGGTGACTGGCATAGTGCCGAGGGACTGGCATAAAGCAAATGTGGTGCCCATCTTCAAGAAGGGCTCTAGGTCATCCCCGGGGAATTACAGACCGGTGAGCTTAACGTCCATTGTGGGGAAACTTTTTGAGGGTCTAATAAGGGACTATATACAGGAATATGTTTTGGATAATAGTATTATAAGTAATAACCAGCATGGTTTTACTAAGGACAGAAGCTGTCAGACTAACCTGATGGTGGTTTTTATGAAGAAGTGAGTAGAAGTCTGGATAGAGGGGCGGCTGTGGATATTGTGTATTTGGACTTTGCAAAATCGTTTGACACAGTCCCTCATAGACGTCTGATGGGTAAATTAAGGTCGGTTGGATTAGAAAATCTACTCTGTAACTGGATTGAGAACTGGCTGAAGGAGCGTACTCAGCGAGTGGTGGTGAATGATTCCTACTCTGAATGGTCCCCAGTTATAAGTGGTGTAACCCAAGGTTCAGTGCTGGGTCCACTTTTATTTAATTTATTTATTAATGGTATAGAGGGAGGAATTAACAGCACTGTTTCAATTTTTGCTGATGACACTAAGCTTTGTAGTAGAGTCCAGTCTATGGAAGATGTGCAGAAGTTACAAGCTGACTTGGACACACTGAGTGTTTGGGCATCCTCTTGGCAGATGAGGTTCAATGTGGATAAATGTAAAGTTATGCATCTGGGTACTAACAACTTGCATGCCTCCTATGTCCTAGGGGGAGTAACACTGGGAGAGTCACTTGTAGAGAAGGATCTGGGTGTCCTTGTAGACCATAGACTGCAGAATAGCATGCAATGTCAATCGGCTGCTTCTAAGGCCAGCAGGATATTGTCATGTATTAAAAGAGGCATGGACTCGCGGGACAGGGATGTCATATTACCACTGTATAAAGCATTAGTACGGCCTCATCTGGAATATGCTGTTCAGTTCTGGGCTCCGGTTTATAGGAAGGATGTCCTGGAGCTGGAAAGGGTGCAGAGACGGGCAACTAAACTGATAAGGGGCATAGAGCATCTTAGCTATGAAGAAAGATTGAAGGAGTTAAACTTGTTTAGTCTTGAGAAGAGAATGGCCCATACAAAAAATATGGTGAAAAACTGTTCCAGGTAAAATCCTCTCAAAAGACAAGGGGGCACTGCCTCCGCCTGGAGAAGCAAAGGTTCAGACTCCAGGGGCGACAAGCCTTCTTTACTCAGGAGCTGGTCACAGCAAAGACAGCTGAAGGCTTCAAAACAGGCTTAGATAAATTCTTAGAGAAAAAGAAGGTCACCACATATTAAGAAATGTAGAGTCATGTCTTAAGGTTACCCGTCCCCCTCCACTTCATCACTCCTACCCCCGCCCTTGGTTGAACTTGATGGACATGTGTCTTTTTTCAACTGTATTAACCATGTAACTATGTAACTGGATGGCAGTCCCTAGCTTACATAAGTCCAGGGCCTTACAAGGAGGGGTGACAAAGGGAGAAAACAACAGACTAAGGCAGACAACACAGATACGTAATCAATACCAGGCTGGGTCAGAAACCGAGAAGTCAATAAATCCAAACGTAGACAAAAACCGGAACCAGATGAATGTTTAAATAGGCCCAATTGATGGGTCACGTGATGTGGCCAGCATCACATGATCCACGTCTGGCATAACCGCACATCTGAGCGCCGACTCATTAACGTCAGAGTTCAGTTCCTCCCCTGCTCGTTGTCTAGGGGATGGGGGACGCCGGCCACACTGAGGAGGCGTGCACAGCCGTGTCCTCCCTGCCACTTGTTGCCATGGAGACGAGGACGCCGGCCGTGTCCTCACTCCTCCTTACAAGAGGGACGCCGGTGGCGCTGTAGGGAGAGAGCGTACGTTACAGAGATCTAAGGCACACAAAAAATCCTTTTTAAGTGATGCATTTTAACATTATTTTGTAAATGCTTTTCATTACAATTGTTCCAACGTTTTGGCCGGGTGACAACCTTTATCAGGTGGTCTGTGGCCTGAAGGAGGAAGATTTGTTCTGGTGTCCTTTATACTTCATCTTCTTTTGTAATCCTCTCCTGATATTGGCTTCCAAAACTGAATCAGGAAACCTGACTAGGTGATTGTCAACACTTATCTACTCCCTCCTGACCACTGCACAGGTCAAAGAGCATGCCCAGAAAGATATTTTCCTGACCATTATGTCTATGGCCCATGTGGTTGCCGTAAAGCAATTGTCTAAATGGTCTCTAAATGCTAAATCAGCTCAGGCAAGATGGCCACCCCGATAATCATGTTCAGAAATAGAATAAAAAATCTACAGGCCGAACTGGATGGACAGATGTCTTTTTCCGGCCTTATAAACTATGTTACTACAGTATATTACAATTAAAGATGATCGAATCTATTCGCCGATTCGTGTCGAATCTTGGAAATTTTTTTCTCCGAATCGAATCTGAATTTTGTCGGATTCGCTTCTTATTATTTCGTAAACATACACAAAAATTAGACCGCTAACTATACGTAAGATACGTATGAAACGTAAGTAAATTTACGCAATCTGTGTACGGCGGGAAAATGACGTTTCGCCCCCGCAAGAGCGGAAAAGTGTAGATACACCTCCCTCAGAACTGGAAAAAAAACAATAGTACTCTAAGGATTCGTATGCACTTTTGTACGCTCATGGGTATGTGTTCACATAAGTTGCGTACCTTTAGCAAGTGTACGTTCATTATTAGTGTGCAAATGTTCGCAAAACACCACATAATAACGTATAATTTGTACGCAGCTTCATCGAATAGATTCGTATTCGTTCGAATCTTGTGAAAACTTCGACGAATATTCGGAGAAGCAAATTTTGGATGATTCGCTCATCTCTAGTTACAATCTACAAAAATCTGTTGGTATCTTGTTTAAACTAGGAGAAAAAAATTTCAGCAAAACATTACATACCTTTCACTTTGTGCTGACATCTGGGAAGTGTTAGTCAATACCCGCATTGTGCAGTACATGCATATTTATCCCTAACCCAATCAAAGATTATTCAGACAAATGAGAACGACTTCTGTACATATATATTTTAGTGATGCCTGATAAATTTAAATTATAATGTAAAAAAAAAAAAAAAAAACTTTAAGGTGTAATTATAAAGCAAATCTACTGGTGGACCCCCAGCTATGACTGGCCAATGGAATGGTGAACATAGCTGAAATAACTTCCAGCAACTCGTTCCCTGAGATACTTCTGTACCAGCTCTGCACTACACTGGGCCTGGTTGCCATCCAGCATCAGGATCCTACAAGATAAGAAAAAAACTACAATTCCGGCAACAAGCGGGATAAATTTCTTGCTAATTGTGTAATATGGGTCATTATAGACGCAGAAATACCAAATATGAGTAGGGTATTTTATTTTTCCATTTTGTTTCTAGTAAAAATGTTTTTTTTCAATGTAAAATGGTGATTTTTTTAATTTGTAGATGTTTTTATTTAATAAATCTTTATTTAACTTATTTAACCATTTTTTAGTCTCACAAGGAAATTTTAACAGATTATCTGATCACTTCTATAATACACTGTACTGCACAGCTCAGGGGGCAGTTGAAGGATGAAACTGAGCATGTGCGGCCTTGTCAGTGAGCAGATCAAAGAAATATGATAAAACACACAGCAGGTGGTGCTATACTGATACATATTATTGAATAACTCAGTGGCTATGCTAAATGCTTAATTACTTGCAAATACTAAAGTATTCAGATCCAGGTACCGGTTTGAAAACTGTATTTTTCATGGAACAGCCCCTGTTTTGTATCTGTTGTGAATTAATGTAGGGGAAATAGATCTGATTTGATTTTGGGATCTGGGACCCTAATTAATTTAGAAGTCTATTTAATGTTGGGATATGGCCTTCAGTTTGATGTATTTAGGGGGTCTGGTCTGGGAGTCTGAATGAAATTAGGGTTCTGGTATGGGATGCTGCTTTGCAGAGAAGAATGTTCTATTCACGAATTGTGTAGCTCTGCAGTTCTCTTCATAATGGGTAGCCAGGATGCTGCTGTGAAGGGAAAACGGTGAAAGAGATGAAATGCTAAACCAGTATTGTGGTATTGCTCTTTTTTTGGTACTGGTGCTATAGAAATGACTGCTGTGAAGACATATTTAAAAGTGTGTTACTTACAGGTAAGGGTTGCTACCACACACCTCCTATATATAGATCATCTTTTTCCTTAACCGATGTATATGCCTTAGGCTCCATTCACACGTCCGTATTTTGTATCCACATCCTTTCCGCAATTTCGGACAATTATGCGGATAGGATGCGGATCCATTCATTTCAATGGGTCCCGAAAAAATGCGGACAGTACACCGTGTGCTGTCCGCATCCCTGTGTCCGTTCCGATTGTCCTTCCGTTTTGTGCGGATCCGCAAAAAACGTATGACATACGGATACTTCCTTTCCGTTTTTTGCGGAAAAATGGAACGGATGTGCTTGAAAAACTGAGTTTTTTGCGGAACAATGGATCCGCAAAAAACTGACCGTTTTCCAGGATGTGCACAAATACGGACGTGTGAATGAAACCTTATATAGGTGAAAAACAGGTGAAAGACTCCCTTTAAGCAGCTTTAAAATGTGCCAATTAAGGAAAAAAAGCTCTGTGTCAGAGGTGTTATGACACGGATCCACGGCAGTATAATGATTTATAATGCAGTGTGTTCCTGCCCGATCTCAACATCACATAACGTTGAGGTCAGACAGGAACACATAGGGGCATATTTACTAAAATTGGCTTTTTACATCTGTCTTAATTTTCCCCTTGCACTTCCATGAAATTCATCTAATTTATGACAAGGCGTCATAAATTAGACTGACATACACTGGCGTACTTTTTCTTTAACATTTACACTTGTTTTAAAACATAAATGATGGTAAATTTGCTAAATTTGCTAAAACTTTTGAAAATCTGCCCACCTGCATCACACCCAAGTGGCAGACACGGTGTAAAACCCACCATGTCACTAAATATTGTCACACGGCCAGCTAAAAAAGTTGAGACTATTTTACGCCTAAAATAGTCGCAAGTCCAATAGTAAATGTGCCCCAAAGCATTATAAATCATTGTGCTGCCATGGTTCCCTGTCATAGGAGAAGCATTTAGGTTGCAAAATACTGCTGACACACGAAGCGTATTTGTTGCACTGTGATTACGCTCGTGTGAAAATGGCCATAGACAAGCATAAAAAATAAAAAAGATTAGACCTTATCACACAGCTAAACTTACTGCAGCTACAATAAACATGATAACATGTTGAAGCAGTACAACTGCTGGTAATACATTTGTGTACATTCTGTATATACTTTATTGCTTTCTATATCATTTTTCACTTTCCTCTTGATGACAAATATATCTCAGCTATCAATTTAGCCCTGTATATAGCAAAATATGGTGGTAACCCTGCAGCACCCTACTACCAGACAGTAGTACACTGCAAATGGATTTTATGTGCTTTTGTATGTACAGGCTGCTGTAAGGTCAAAACCGTGATTAAATGAATATTGCTGTGTATTGATGCATTTACATATAAAAGTCTAGTATGGAAAAAACAGGCAGTAACCTTTAGCCACCACTAGATGGGGCTGGTGTCACCCTCTCTATATGGAGAGGAGGAGTGAGAGCATTTTAGTCAGACTGTGCTTATTCACACGAATGTGTGCCGGCCGTTTCCGTGCTGCGGATCGCAATGTGCACTGGCACCGACCGTGGGACTTCCGCATGCAGATCGCGGACCCATTCACTTTGATGGGGTCCGTGATCCGCATCCAACTGTCCGCACCGCAAAAAAATAGTTCTATTTTTTTGCGGTGCGGATGCACGGATAGAAACACCACAGAAGCACTCCATAGTGTTTCTGTGGTCTTCCAATCCGTTGGTGAGTGGGTTCGCGATCCTAGATGCGGAGTGCATACGGCCGGTGCCCATGTATTGCGGACCCATATGCAGGTCACAACACGGCCACGGCCGAGCAACGGCCATGTGAATGAGGTCTTAGTTGGTGAAAGGAGGAGTTGGTGAATCCTACTATGGATTGAACCAGTCAGAGTTATACCCACTAGTAGAGATGAGCAAAGTTATTAAAAATTTGATTTGGCAGCTTCACTGAATTTCACAAAGACATTTGATTCTTTACAAAACACTTTGTCATAAATCGCATTCCATTGTATGTAGCGGGCGAAATGACTGGGAGCAGTGATCGCGCCACCCCCCATCATTGAATGGCTCAGATGCTGCGTTCATCGCTGATTGCGGGATCTGACATTAAAATTGAGTCCTTTCAGGGGTTAATGTTAAGTTTAAAAAAATACATACATTATGCATTTGGTGGCAGAGAGGCTGTTGTGGCCATTTTGATTGAATAAACAATGCAAAATCTCCAGCAGTGACGTTGTAACAGTATTTTGCATGGTTTCTTCAATTAAGATGGCCACGACAGCCTCTCTTCAAGCAAATTGATGAGGTGAGTAGGTTTGGGGTTTTTTAACCGCAATTTCAGGAAAAATAGATTCTTTACCACAAAGCGTGAGGAAATTCGACTTAATTACAAATTAATATTTTCCTAAAATTCGAATCAAAGTCAATTTGTTTGGACTTTGATTCGCTCAACACTACTCACTGGATAGCAAAGTAAAGGACAGTTCCAGTGCTATTGCAAATGAGTATGCTAGATGTCAAATGGATATGTGGTGAAGTCTGGGGAGAATTGATGTCTGATTAGGACCTCTAGCTTCCATAGACATGTGTGAAGAAGTTTAAAGACTTGTGGTGCTTAGACACACCAGAAGTGCACATTGATCATATCCTACAGAGGACATTTGTGGAGGATTTGTATTGTGTTTATGACAACCTATCTAAAAAAGGTGCAACACTATGTTTGCAATTTGGGGACCACCCTGTGGTTGCTTCATCTCATAAACTATCTAATATTGCAGCCCCTTCCTGGATACTTTAAAGCAACAGACAGCTAATGAAGTGCAGTATGAACATAATAGTGCCAAAGAGACAACCTGGTTCACTCCTACTGCAGCCGTGAAACCTGTGACATCTGTGACAAATTGTACTTGTGTAAGAACTGCCTGTCCAATTTGAACTTGAATCTTCTGCAAAAGAACTGTTTGCTGATAATCTGGCCTACTTATTTCCTGCACTGCTATGCACATTGCACCGATATCCATCACTGCGCCAAGGCACCCTGCCTTGAACCTCAAATCCACCAACACCAAGGGCACCACAACTGTTCTCATGTAGGAAACTCCCAAAGCCAGCATGTGCCCTCAAGGGAATGAAGGTAGAGGTACATTTTTAGTGAGAATTAGAACAAATGCAAGGTTGGAGAATGTCTGACAGAATGGGGTAGGGAATACCAAAAGAAAAGGACAGCACAAGAAAAGAGCATATGAATGTTTGAGGTCATTGTCAAGGATAGGCTAGAGGTTGAATGTGAGGTGATAGCTGGGAATTAGAAATAAAAGTAGGACATAAAATAATTGGATTTGGCTTTGTAGGTTACAGTGAGGATTTTGAATTGGATACATTATGTGATTGGCAGCTAGTGGTTGTGTGAGATGGGAAAACAGCTCTCATTGTCTGAACACTTTTTGTGTAAATTAAGTTAAATATCTGGGCTGACATTCTGCTTTTTGGCCAAACGATGTTGCTGTTTCCTATACACAGCAACAGACTGAATATTGTTCCATTTTCATGAGAGATGGAGTTACAAGAGCCTGGAGAGGAAGAGATAGATCAGCCATCTTGGGGAGAGCTTGAAAGAGGATCCAGGAGCTGTGTGTGAGGAGGATTCATCTACACCCAGGTGTGGGATCAACCTTCGGTGACCAGAGCTGCAGCCCAGTGAGGCTGAGTGTGTCCAAGGCCCTGATCCTGTCCAGAGGAAGAAGGATTGCTTCCAGGGACACTGATGAGAGCTGAGGACCAAAGCAATATACACTGTGGTACTGCATGCTTGTCGGAGAGGCTTTTGGGTCGGTTCACAGTCACCAGCGGATGCAGAGCAGACCCTGGTTGGTAAGACTGATCCTGCACGCACCTCATCACTGTGTTGGCACCTAGAATTCAAGAGACTGAGACCAGGCCTGTAGATAGTTTGGTAGGGTTTCTGTTTGTGTCAGGCCACAAGTGTTGCTGGCTTTTTATTGCAAGGACTCCACAATTTAAGTGACATTTCACACTGGAGATAAACCTCCCCAAAAACTCAAGGCTGGTGTTTTGGATCAGAAGGAATACTCTGGCATGTGCTACACGACCAGTTATGGGAGGGGGAATACTGTATAGAATTGTAAGTTGTTGTGCTTCACCACATGCTAGCCCGTATCACAAACCCAAACAGTTGTTCTTGATTTTTTAGAGTGATAACAGGTAAGGCGTGGCTGTTTAATTGTTCCCGCCAGTAGGTAAATTACTGCACTTTCCTCCGGCATCCATTAGGGCAGTGGTTCTCAACTCCAGTCCTCGGGACCCACCTGCCAGTCAGGATTTAGGAATATCCCACAGAATGAATACCTGTGGTAAGTCCTGATGGATGGACGCTAATTATATCAGCTTGTCTAAACTAAGGAAATCCTGAAAACCTGACTGGCAGGTGGGTCCCGAGGACTGGAGTTGAGAACCACTGCATTAGGGGGCCCCGCGCTGTGCAGCACAAGAGTCTCCGCCTTCGGGCTGGGTGTATGTAAATTTATTGTGTGTTTCCCATCTTTGTGGTTTTGTTCATTACCATGTTTAAGTAAAATACTGTTTTGGCAAAAGCTGGTGTTAGGTTTGCTTTCCTTATTTGTGATTTGCTGTATCCTGGGGAGCCCACCCCAGTACACTGCTTACAGTTGGGCTGAAAGAGTATAGTGGCACTTGAGGATAGGTAGGAGACGTAGAGGAGTCATGCAGCAGAATTAAGAATAGATTTGAGAGGTGTTAATTGACAGTCCCAAAGAAATGTTTACATTACTCTTTGTGCCCAATCCATACGCACAAGTGGATGCAGTGAGGGATGGCTGAGAAAGTGGTCAAGTGGAGAAATCACACGGCTTCCATCTTTCCAACTTTAGAAATAGAAACTAGTGGTCTGCAGTGTTTACATAGTCCATATGTAGGCAGCAAAAAATGTTCAATTTCAGAGCGGGGGTAGGACATACAAATAGTTATAGCTTTATCATTACAGCAGTTTATAGCCTTTTAGTGGCAAGCCCTTTTTGATCACAAACAACCCCTTTAATATGGGCACTGCAATGGTTAGAGGGAAGTGAGCTTCAGATCATAGATCCGAATTGGCTAGGGTTAAAACTTCGTTTGAATGTTCTACGGAGATCCTTCTCTGTACAGCATTCAAATGTATGGACTGTGCCGAGTTGAGATTCGTTATCTCTGAAGTCTCGCGAGATTTCAGTGAATAACTTCTGACATCTAATTTTCAACTAGAAACCAATTTTAAAACTAGAATCCAAAGTCAGCTTTGGTACCTACAAGAGATGATCGAATCTATTCGCCGCTTCGTAGATTCGTATCGAATCTTGGGATTTTTCCGAATATTAGGTGATTCGCTTCGCTTTTGTACGCATTCGCTACGTAGTGTGTCCTATAAATTATACGCTATTCTACATATAATTTAGTTACTCTATACGCTGTCACGTACAAATTCAATTCAGCGATGCAGACTTTTCCCTGGTAGTTACTCTATACGCTGTTGCGTACAAATTTAATTCAGCGATGCAGACTCCTCCCTGGTAGTTCCGCCCCTTTCGCCAGCACGGGAGGATGACGAGGCAACTCAGGAAATTAAGTTGCGCATTCTTGCACCTCATCCCTTTTTCCCCCTTTTCAGGTTATTTGGGGAGCCCCTTGAAAGAGGGTTTTTTAAGGAACCTTTGCTGCTTTTTTTACCCATTTGGATTACAATTTTACCTATGTGGATTACAAATTGCGACTGAGTTTGGGACTCTGCTCCAGTTCTATGACAAGCGTCAGAAGAAAAGAGACTTAAACGTGTCCGTGAGCATACTAGGTAGGTGATATTTAAAATTTTTATATTATACCTATAATATTTGCACTTTACCATATATATGTCTCGAATATTCGCTCTGCCTCTGAGGAGTGCACGCCGCGGCCTCTCCTCGTACGTGCCTGCGTATTACGTAATCGCTTAGACAATAGTACACTGAGATTCGTAAGCTATTTGTACGCTCATGCGTACGTCTTCTAAGAAGCTGCGTACATTTTGTAAATGAACGTTCGTTATTAGTGAGCGAATGTTCGCTAATAGCACATAATAACGTATATTTTGTACACAAATACAATGAATCTATTCGTCGAATATACGAATTTTAGGAAAAGTTCGGCGAATGTTCGGCGAATAATTTTTTTAATGATTCGCTCATCTCTAGTACCTACTAGTATCTGGGTACCGAAGCCAACTTTGGATCCCAGTTTTGATCATCATTGAACCCCTCAGAAGCCGCGTTCAATGCTGATTGCAGCATCTGACCGTCACATTGGGGACTTTCAGTGGTTAATCAGGGGTTAAAAACAAAATAAATGCATACTAGATTGAAGAAAACACACCAAATCTCGTACGTGCTGATGTGATGATGTCACCACATCATCATGGCAGGGCATGGTGATGTCATTACTAGAGATGAGCGAGTAGTGAAATATTCGAAAGTTCGAAATTCGATTCGAATAGACCGCGAAATTCGACTATTCGACCGAATATCGAATCCCATTAAAGTCTATGGGAAAAAAATGCTCGCCACTTGGAAATCTCAATTCGACCACTTGGAGGTCACCAAGTCCACCCTGAAACCTCAGAAAAGGATGCCAACACTGCTGGAATGCAACTGGGACAGCAGGGGAAGCATGTCTGGGTGCATATAACGCGCCCAAGTCGCACTATTACGCCACTATCACAGCTTCTCAACAATACACTCCAAAGACAATCTAACCTCTCTGTAAAGTGAGACCATACAAGGAAACCTTCTTTCCTCTACATTGCCATGGACCCCAAGCCAAACTAGACAAAAAAGAAGATGAAATTCTGCACCCCTTAAAATCACGTTGCCTATGACAACCACAGATGGCATAGGCAAGGGGGAAAGCAATCAAGCCATCACTATTTTTCCCTCTGTGCCATCCCTGCCTTGCCCAGGCACATGTCCCAAAACATCATCCACGCCCGAGTAACACGGTTACTGCAAAAGGCCATTTGACCACCAACACTTTGGTTTGAGGCCGGGGATGCTACATCTCCCTGACAGCACACTGGGTGAATGTTGTGGAGGCGGGGACGGGCAAACCTGCTACCCCCACCCAAGTTTGGGGCCTTGGTTCTGTCTGGATTTCCGCAACCCTTACAGACAGCTCGGCAAACCCCTCCTTCTCCTTCTAGATTCTCCTTTTAAATCTGTCCACCACCCAGTCAAGTCCACAAAGTCCAGTCTCGTCGATAGCCTGCAGAAACTGCAGGGACCTCACTCTGACCCTCCTTCCTCCCACCCTGCCCAATGTTATCAACCCAGTGTTCCCACCCATGCAAGAATCGCAGGAGCTATCTGAGGATTTTGTTTGTTCTGATGCCCAAACACTGGAGCAAGCTCCATCTCTAGCTGATGGTGGTGTGGAACGGGCACTAAAGTGTAAAATGATTAGGGACGATGATGAGACACAGTTGCCAGCAAGGGAGGCTGTTGGAGCAAAGTGAGGCAGTGTAAGAGGAGGTGGTTGAGTATGACGAAGTCAGTGACCCGACCTGGCCAAGTGTCATGTCTAGCAGGTAAAGCAGTGGGGATGTTGAGGGATGCGTAGGACCGCAAAAGGCAGGAAGAGGCCGTGGGCTGGCCAGAGGCTCATGGAGAAAGCAGGCTAGAGCCCGCAGGGCCGCATCTCTTCCCTATAACAGGCCCCCACACAAAGCTCTCCCATCGAGGGCTCTTAGGTCCTTGTTGTGAAAATATTTTAATGAGTGCGCAAAGTTAGCTTGAGGTGAGCCCTCGAAAAAATTATATGGTGGCCCAAGAGGTGAGACCTCTTAAAAATTGTATTAAGGCCCAAGAGGTGAGCCATAATAAAAATTGTTTGTAGGCCCAAGAGGTGAGACGTCTTAAAAATTGTGTGGGCTAAGAGGGACCTTAAAATTATGGAGGCCAAGGTGAGACCTCTTAAAAATTATGTGGAGGCCCAAGAGGTGAGACCTCTTAAAATTATGTGGAGGCCCAAGAGGTGAGACCTCGATAAAAATTATGTGGAGGCCCAAGAGGTGAGACCTCTTAAAAATATGTGGAGGCCCAAGAGGTGAGACCTCTTAAAAATTATGTGGAGGCCCAAGAGGTGAGACCTCTTAAAAATTTTGTGGAGGCCCAAGAGGTGAGACCTCTTAAAATTTGTGGAGGCCCAAGAGGTGAGACCTCTTAAAATTATGTGGAGGCCCAAGAGGTGAGACCTCTTAAAAATTATGTGGAGGCCCAAGAGGTGAGACCTCTTAAAAATTATGTGGAGGCCCAAGAGGTGAGACCTCTTAAAAATTTTGTGGAGGCCCAAGAGGTCAGACCTCTTAAAAATTTTGTGGAGGCCCAAAAGGTTGAGACCTCGATTAAAATATGTGGAGGCCAAGAGGTGAGACCTCTTAAAAATTATGTGGAGGCCCAAGAGGTGAGACCTCTTAAAAATTATGTGGAGGCCCAAGAGGTGAGACCTCTTAAAAATTATGTGGAGGCCCAAGAGGTGAGACCTCGATAAAATTATGTGGAGGCCCAAGAGGTGAGACCTCTTAAAAATTTTGTGGAGGGCCATAGAGGTGAGACCTCGATAAAATTATGTGGAGCCCAAGAGGTGAGACCTCTTAAAAATTATGTGGAGGCCTAAGAGGTGAGAACCTCTTAAAAATTATGTGGAGGCCCAAGAGGTGAGACCTCTTAGGTCCTTGTGTGAAAATATTTTTAATGAGTGCGCAAAGTTAGCTTGAGGTGAGCCCTCGAAAAAATTATATGGTGGCCCAAGAGGTGAGACCTCTTAAAAATTGTATTTAGGCCCAAGAGGTGAGTCATAATAAAAAATTGTTTGTAGGCCTTAAGAGTGAGACGTCTTAAAAAATTGTGTGGAGGCTAAAGAGTGTAGACCTCTTAAAAATTATGTGGAGGCCCAGAGGTGAGACCTCTTAAAAATTATGTGGAGGCCCAAGAGGTGAGACCTCTTAAAAATTATGTGAAGGCCCAAGAGGTGAGACGCTAAATTTGTGGAGGCCAAGAGGTGAGACCTATTAAAAATTTTGTGGAGGCCCAAGAGGAGAGACCGCTTAAAAATTATGTGGAGGCCCAAGAGGTGAGACCTCTTAAAAATTATGTGGAGGCCCAAGAGGTGAGACCTCTTAAAAATTATGTGGAGGCCCAAGAGGTGAGACCTCTTAAAAATTATGTGGAGGCCCAAGAGGTGAGACCTCTTAAAATTATGTGGAGGCCAAGAGGTGGAGACCTCGATAAAATTATGTGGAGGCCCAAGAGGTGAGACCTCGATAAAATTATGTGGAGGCCCAATAGGTGAGACCTCGATAAAAATTATGTGGAGGCCCAAGAGGTGAGACCTCGATAAAATTATGTGGAGGCCCAATAGGTGAGACCTCTTAAAAATTATGTGGAGGCCCAAGAGGTGAGACCTCTTAAAAATTTTGTGGAGGCCCAAGAGGTGAGACCTCGATAAAATTATGTGGAGGCCAAAGAAGTGAGACCTCGATAAAATTGGGAGGCCCAATAGTGAGACCTCTTAAAAATTATGTGGAGGCCCAAGAGGTGAGACCTCTTAAAAATTTTGTGGAGGCCCAAGAGGTGAGACCTCGATAAAATTATGTGGAGGCCCAAGAGGTGAGACCTCTTAAAAATTATGTGGAGGCCCAAGAGGTTGAACCTCTTAAAATTATGTGGAGGCCCAAGAGGTGAACCTTTAAAAATTTTTGTGGAGGCCCAAGAGTGAGACCTCTAAAAAATTATGTGGAGGCCCAAGAGGTGAGGACCTCTTAAAAATTATGTGGAGGCCCAAGAGGTGAGACCTCGATAAAATTATGTGGAGGCCCAAGAGGTGAGACCTCGATAAAATTATGTGGAGGCCAAGAGTGAGACCTCTTAAAAATTTTGTGGAGGCCCAAGAGGTGAGACCTCGATTAAAAATTATGTGGAGGCCCAAGAGGTGAGACCTCGAAAAATTATGTTGGGAGGCCCAAGAGGTGAGACCTCTTAAAAATTATGTGGAGGCCCAAGAGGTGAGACCTCTTAAAAATTATGTGGAGGCCCAAGAGGTGAGACCTCTTAAAAATTTGTGGAGGCCCAAGAGGTGAGACCTCTTAAAATTTTGTGGAGGCCCAAGAGGTGAGACCTCTTAAAAATTATGTGGAGGCCCAAGAGGTGAGACCTCTTAAAAATTATGTGGAGGCCCAAGAGGTGAGACCTCTTAAAAATTTTTGTGGAGGCCCAAGAGGTGAGACCTCGATAAAATTATGTGGAGGCCCAAGAGGTGAGACCTCTTAAAAATTATGTGGAGGCCCAAGAGGTGAGACCTCTTAAAAATTTTGTGGAGGCCCAAGAGGTGAGCCATAAATATATAAATTTTTTTATTTACGGAGCAATTCTACGGCGGTTAAGGAGGAGGAGGAGGAGGTGGAGGAGGAAATGGCACTTCATACAGATGGCACTTCACTTTTGGCTGCTTTCCACTGTTGGAGAAGCAAAGTCCGGGTCAATCCACTTGCTGTTCATTTTGATTAGCGTCAGCCTGTCGGCACTGTCGGTTGACAGGCGGCTGCGCTTATCGGTTA